>JAVQJF010057041.1:0-17462 GCA_036023855.1 Gadopsis marmoratus
CATGACGTAGAGTTGACAAATAGTACCCCGATTAAGCAGCGGGCGTACAGAGTGAACCCAGTAAAGAGGGGGCTAATGCAGGACGAGGTGGAGTATCTCGTCCGCCACGGATTGGCAATACCGAGTTCCAGCCCGTGGAGCTCTCCTTGCCTAGTGGAGATGAAACCAGATGGAAGCGCCCAGTTTTGTACTGACTACAGGAAGGTAAATTCAGTCACGATACCAGACGCCTATCCTTTGCCCCTCATTGACGAATGCATTGATGACATTGGCCACACCAAGGTCATTAGCAAACTGGATATGCTAAAGGGATACTGGCAAGTACCATTGACGCATCGCGCATCAGAGGTATCTGCTTTTGTTACCCCTGATTCGTTTCTGCAGTATACGGTTATGCAGTTCGGCATGTGCAATGCTCCGGCCACCTTCCAGAGGTTGGTGAACCAAGTCTTGGGAGGGGTGCCAAATTGTAGGGCTTATCTTGATGACATAGTGGTATTCTCCAAGGATTGGTCCTCACACATGGATACCTTACAGTTAGTGTTCACGTGCCTAAGAGAGGCCTCCTTGACTCTTAATCTTGCCAAGTGTGATTTTGGAAAGGGGACTGTGTTGTATTTGGGGCAACAGGTTGGTCAGGGGCGCGTGTGTCCTATTGAGGTGAAGGTTGCGGCCATCACCGCCTTTCCCGTGCCAACGTCCAGAAGGGAGGTGAGACGTTTTCTAGGAATGGCTGGTTACTACCGGAAGTTCTGTAAGAACTTCTCTACGGTGCCCCTCTCACTACTCTGACCAGCCCGTTAAAACCGTTTGTATGGACAAAAGAGTGTCAGTATGCGTTTTGTGGAGGACCAGGCTGGAGGCCTGGGCCTCGGAGCTCTAGGAGGAGGCCTGGCCAAGTATGGAGGGGCGTGTACCTTCCATACGACCACGCCCCCCCTAGAAGAGAGCGCACCTGCAAGCCATCGAGTGATGAGCGGCACGCCTGGTCCGTCACCGAGGAGCTGCTCTTAAGGAGAAGGAGCAAGCTCAGAAGGGGGAAGGAAGGCGAGGAAGCTGGAGACGAGACACGGTCGTCCTCCAGTGAGGAGAGGACAAGAACAGTGAACATTGTAAATAAGTGACATTCCGCCTAACGACGGCGTTGAGTTATGATTTGTCCCCAACCCTGTATCCCTCACCTTTATTGTAAATAAAGCACTGTGGTTATTGGAAACCAGTTGGTGAAGCGTCGTGAATCGTGGTGACTCCTACCTCTGAAGAGCTGGAAGGTCACAGTTTGAATGTTTGAAAGGCTTGTTGTGTTGTTCTCCTGTGTTGTCTGCTCTTGATATCTCACTGCCATTCACAGTGGAAGTCGACGCCAGCGCTGTGGGCGTTGGGGCGGTCTTGATGCAGGAAGACCCCCAGGGAGTAGACCATCCAGTGGGTTTCTTCTCAAGAAAATTCACGGTTCACCAACTACGGTACTCTACTATAGAGAAGGAAACATCTTCTCTATCTTCCAGTGCACCTGGTGGGAAATCACTGGATCAGTGATAGGAGGATTGATCCTGACAGCAGTAGAAGTGGCGGGAGTGATTGAAGAAGGAGGCTGGATGAAGGGGGTGTTAACCTGGCTCTTGCCCTACCTATTGATCATTGGAATCGTGATTCTGGGGATAATACGAGTAGTCGCCATTAAAGGAGGAGCCAAGGCCGCCATCGTGGCATGTTGTAAGAAATCCCCCAAGAAGGAAGAAGACCGGAAGCCCCTCCTCCAGGAAGAGGAGCAGCAAACCCGCCTATAAGAGCGGGAGCACCACAGCCATTGCAGTTCTGGGATCAAGATAGAGCACTGAAAGAGCAACAGGGTAGAAGTATTATTAAAGGATAATACAGACAACTAAAGTCATGATGTTACGTGCCAGGGGATCATGGGGAGGGTGTGTCCATATGGTTTTGCTGTTGTTTGTCTTGCCCCTGTTGTTTCACAGGTGATCAGGGTTAATGGACTGACACCTGTGCATGGTGGTGAGGAGTGGCCTGAAGCGGGAGTGACAATGTGGACCAGCCTGTCAGCAGCAAGGTGTGGCCCAATTAGGATGACTGAAAGGGGACAACTGGAGAGCTGTGAGGTGGTGGAGGAGAGAAGCTACTGAGAGCTACTGACTGTGACAGAGAGCTGAAACCTGAAAGACTCTGTGTGATTGCCTGCATTCGGTTATTGTGTGGTGAGGTGAGGAGAGGAGAGGAGAGGAGAGGACTAGGTAAGACAGGGGCATACACGTACACATGTAGTGAGGTGGATGTCTAGAGACACTAGGAAGTTGGGTGGAGCCACCCCTGTATCGTTTTCCCTGTTTGTTATTTGGAGGAGGATAAACAGGTTGTCCTTTTTTGTGTTTAGTTTGTTAGTAGTGGTTAAGGGGGTGTTTTGTTCTATTTCTTGTGTTTCCTTTGGCTTCCACCCATTGTCCTCCCTCTCCCCCCAGGTTGTGTGTTTGTATGTTACCTAAAGAAAATCAGGTTAATAAACGGCCAGCTGTTTATAGCCCACACTGTGTTTTGTGTTTCCGCTGTTTCCTTATAACCTTATGTTACGATTACCTATGGTTCCCCTAGACTCGAGATAGGGATGTAACGATGGCAACTAATGCAACCAATGCTACACAAACAATACCAGCCTATCGGGTGAGTACCACAGACCAACCACAAAACCCATGCGATGGAGGCCAACCATCAGCAATTATGATAACCAAATTAACCTTCTGTGTAATGGAAGTCATCTGGTTCCTCTACTGCTGGGCCTTGGTCCCTGAACCAACCCCTGAGAGGAATCGTCCTAATTTTTGGAGGTGTCAAGGCAGCAGTCGAGAATATCTACCGAGAGAAACTGTGGATGACCCTAGCTTGGTTCACGACCTACATCCAGGGAAGGATGGTCTTCAACAATACCTGACAGGGCCTCATAAAGAGCACGGCAGTAATTGTCTGGATGATCTTTGATCTTTCTTCGAGCCACTGAAATGGGTGGCAGTAGCCTACGAGGGAGTGCTGGTAACGGTTTTACTGGGCTACCTCATGACCCTCACACTGGGACTGCAAGAAAGAGGAAGAAGGCGTTGGCTGATTAAGATCAGCGCCATTGCTCTATGGGGCCTAGGCTGGGGTGCGACGGTTGTAATGCATTGGGCTGGATCAAAGGCATCGATCATGATTGTCATGTGGCTCATGATGTATGCTGCTCTATTCCCAAGGAATGATGCCTTTGTGTTCAATCAAAATTACAGGGAGGCATCAGCTGTATCCACTGTGGAGTTACTCCGGAGCAGACAGAACACCTTTGGGAGGTGACCCCTACCCTATGGTGCACATCATGCTACCTGAAAAACTACCAGATTGGATCAGCTCGAGGTATCCTATGCTGTGGGCCCGTCACAGAGGTACCAGCGAAACCCATCTCAGAATGCCTTAAGGTCGAGGTGAACGCGAGGGTGACCTGGAGCTCAGTCATGGCAGAGAGTGGTAACTCTCCTGACATTATAATCGATGACGGGGGTATATGTTCCCGTATATGTGAAGATATGGGAGTATTCTGACGGAACCCGCGTTTCGATGACCCATCTTGGTGATGGAAGGTTACTGATTATTGGCCCACTTCTGCCCATGATTGAGTACAGATCACCTTCAACATCGCCGTCAATATCGCCGACGACAATCAGCAGCAAAGAAAAATAATTGATGGGCTCTGAGATGGAGCACTAAGATGTGGGGGTCCAGACAGTGATTGCCAGAGTGATTTTGAGTATAATGACAAGCTGGGAGAGCTGATGGAGATAATCCCCGAGCAGTGGCTGGGAAGTCTGGAATCGCCCAAGGACCCACCAGAGGCAGCTGAAAGCAAAGACCCAACCAGCGATAACTTCGAGGTATCGGTGCATGCAGTGAAAGGCGGAGAGGCAAGTGGAGAGGCCCGATTTTGGGATAGCGAGACAGAAAGCGCAGGATCACCACCGGAGGTCCCGCCACCGACACCAGAGGAGTCTGGAGTTCCTTGATCTAAACGACCTGGTGATCCTCGATGAATGGGAATGTGATACGCAAGTGATATATTCACCCATATCATCTCCGGAATCGCAAGTCGTAGGAGAAGACGTTGTGACGTGGTGTGAGGTGGAATCTGTCTGCAGCCGGCTTCGGCTGGGGTGTACGTGCGCCAGAGATCACTCAGAGACCGTGTTCAACTCAAAAACAGGTATATTTCAACCTTACTGTATTTAGTAACACTGACCGCTGTCCAGCGGTACAAAATCAAACAAACACAAACAAAACCACACTTTCCTTCCTATATAGTCTCCTGGGTCAAATCTCAGTCGTTCTGTTCTTGTCCTTCCTGCCTCTCTCCCGTGTATTTCTCCGAACCCTTTTTATCTCCTCTCCGCTCCGCAGCGTTCATCAGCTGATCTCTGACAGCCGGGCGCGCACTCAGCTAATCTCTGACAGCTGAGTGTGTCTGCTGCAGCCAGCGGGTGGGGACGTACTCTCCGTTGACCACCAGTCCTCTCACTACGTCACAACATGCTCTATGGGTATGTGCCGGAGAATGAGGAGTTCTACCTATGAGCGCAGATCAACGGATGGTAGCAACCTATGATCTCAAGTAGGGGGTGTCAAGTAGGATTGAGACCCCAGGACATTGCCCTGACTGTATAAGGTGAAAGCTGACCTCTTTAATCAGAAAATTTGGACATGAACACAAACGACTAACAATGTAACAAGTTAAGTGATTGTTTGACATAATAATGATTTATTGATGTGATAATGATGTGATTGTAATCAATAAAGAATGATCCATGTAACTTGTAATGAATGGTGTTAAAAGGAGGAAATGTATAAGTCTGTTACTGCTGTGCTCACAGAATAAGAAAGTGCAGTTGGATGTAAGCCAAAAGGCGTTGGTTGAGTTAGGAGTACCCAGCTAACTGCTAAAAAGGAGATGACTTATTCAGAAAGGCCTAATAAGGGTCTGAGACTGCATGTAAACAGATTAGCTCATGGAAGGGGAAGGGTGTCGAACAATGTAGAGGATATAAACCAGAGCTCTGCTAAAGAAACTCAGAGCTGTGCGAGTCGTTGGAGGGATTACTTTGGGACGCAGAGGAAGCCAGACACGGACTGCACAAAGAAGAACTCTGTCTGCCAGCAACCGCTGAATGGATTATTGCAATAAGAGGAAGACCGTTGCAGACAGAAGATTGGATTTATAGAAGTTCTTGAGCTCTCCCTGCCGTAATGGGAGGATGGCAGAGGACTATTCACTGACTTTGTACTGAGTTAGGATATTCCATTTTGGACTCTAACTATTTCAGAATCATGCCTTGTTTGTGTGTAATGTATTAATATATAAATATTATCATTATCACAACTCAGAAAGAACAAGTCCATCCTTCACTGCCTTGGTGATGTTGACTCGTCCTGGTGGCCAGTAACAAACATCTTCCTCTGGTCCTGTAAACCACTTGCTGGGTAGAATAGCTACACCACCACCATCCAAAAACTCCACAACTGCAAATGGCAGCATGCTGGAAAAATGCAAAGAAGCAGGCTAGTGCAGCTAGCAATGCCACATATCCAGACTTAAATGGCAAGAGGACATTTTTTCTTCTTAATTCCTCAACTGATACAACATGCAAGTCTAAATGAGAATTCTTCCCCCTATGGACAAACAGTTATCGTTTTCAGAGCAAAAAATGGAACATCTGTCCATCATTGTACTGCTGGCATGTTCCAAGTTCAGTCAATGATCCAGAGAGATGGAGCTGTTAAGTGGAGAGGAAACAGATATTTCCTTCTGTTCTGCCACTCTGCTTCTCATGGATGCACCTGACAATTTGTTACACAGGGTTGTGGGTGCCTCCTTACAATCTTTTCAAGTTTACCTAAAAACTTTTCAAATGGGAAGCAGGAAATGCTATCCAAAGACCCAAATATCTGGGATTTTAAACGCACCTTGCTGATGACAGCGGCCACAGGTGGCCCACCTAAAATGCACCGCCATCAATGGCGAGTGAGCAGCCTGACATGCCCCCGTCACCCTTGAAGCAGTCAACAAAGTGAGGAAACACCGTAGTGTCTATTTTGACTATCTCAGTACACTCAAACTCTGTAGGCGTAGGTACACAGGTATACTTAAGTCAATACCTCTAACAAAAAAGGTGCATACCCAAACATGCTAGCTATAGTCTGTAATTCTAACATGAGAGGAAGTCAAACTATGATAACATTATGTTGTGAAAACTGCTAATAAATTTCACTTTTCAGTTTTTCTATGTAGTTCTTACTTTGGGTACATTGGTTGGGCAATAGTGTTGCATTTTTAGATTTAGATTAGATTACTTAAATTTACCAGCCATCACCCATCCAGTTCCCATTTTGGCTGCCTAATAGTGATGTGTCCTTCATGAGTGAATTGTTCACTTAACTACTCTTTTGAAAGGAACTAGTAGGAACGAGTCCTCTCAGAGGGTAAGTAGTTCATTTGACGAGCATGCGCATAAATAATGCTTGAGTTTCGTTGTTCTCATGTGACAGCTATACAAGCTCAGGATTGGACAGGAATGAATGATAGACCCGCTCGACTGGGTCTTTAGTTCATTTTACACCTGAGAGCCTCATAGACTCAAGCTTGGACAGTTTTAAATTTGTGTGAAAATACATTTTAAAAATCATACTAATTTTCATGATGTACTGTTTTAATGATTTTAATGCAGTAATGTTTAGTAAATATTATTTTAGCCACATAGTGTTATATACATTTATGTAAAATGGTCTTAGAGGACCATCACTCAGTAATTTCTGTAAGACTCATATGATGTGGGTCTATGTCTCTGTGAGCCTCAGAAGTGTTGATTACAGCAGAGCAAAGTCGGACATTCTACATGTGACAGAGTGAAGAGGAAAAACCAAGAGCGTGAACGAAGAAGTGAGAACATATTGTATAGTGGTTGAAATAAACCAGTGTTACGTTAAAGTAAAAGCCCTGCTTTGTCATGTCAGTCAATGATCCCGGCCTCCCGAGACATCACAACACTTTATATACTTATGTAGTTATACATAACAGCAATACAATAACAAGTATACTATAACTATCTTCGTACAAACAATACAGTGCACTTAACTGTAAATATAAAAATTCACAAAACTGCCCAATCCTGAGCCTGTATAGCTGTCACATGAGAACAACGAAACTCAAACATTGTTGTTGTGCAATGCGCATGCGCCGGAATGAACGATTTACTGTCTGTATTTTTCACCCCGACATAATGATCTTGGTACAAACAAGACAGTGTACTTAACTGTAATTGAAAAAGTGACAAAAGAAGCAACCCGTTGTACTTTTTAGTGTGGTGAATCAAGAAAAGACGTTAATAAACCAGCCATTGTTTATTGCCTACAAACGTTCCTCCTCTTCATACGGGTATGGTATGACAACCCCCCCAAGAAATAAACGACCGACTCAAAGAAAGAGTAGTTCATTTTACTGATCGAGAGATAGTGAACTAAGTTAATGACTCGGTTATCCCATCACTACTGCCTAAATGGTATGTACATTTCTAGCCCATGTAAATTCTTCTGGGTTGCCCATGTGGGCCCCAACACCAACCCACTTAAATGCCCACTGTGCCCAGTTGAAGCCTACCCAACCCAGATGAGTCCCATGTGGGCCCCACTTTGACGTGTTGGCTGTGATGGATTTCTGGATGTTCAGTGAGTACAGTTTATTTTATGAGTTACATGCAAACCTTTATCATGTTGTTTTTATATACTCTAGTAAAACTGTATCCACAACATGTTTTTTTTGGGTGGGAAACTGCAATATTAAAAAGCTAATGTTAGCAAGCTAGTGCTACAATCTCCTCCAACACGGAGTAATATTCTAGCTAACCTTGTGACTTTAGTGTAAATTGCAAGTCTGGATTTTTCTGTGAAGAAAATAGACTACCCTAACATTATTCATAAATAAAATAATATATAAATGTGTAGTCTAGTTAGCTGACTTTGATATGTGAATTTAACTGGAGATATTACAGTACAAAAATAAAATACAGTAAAATACTGTTTTGTAGCAAAACAATATTGTTCTATATACTGTTGTTTAAATTGCATTACAGTAATTGAAATACAGCAACTGTGTTGCCAGTAACTTTTAACATCCACCCTTTTGAAGGTGGTAAGCAAAAATAATCACTAGACCCTTGGGATGAATATGGACCATATTTGTAAGTTTTCCGTTGTATAATCTGCCTTGCAGTGTACCTGGATTATATCTACAGCCAGGCAATGTTTTTGAAAATGACCAATGATCTCAAAGAGACAAATCTATGTGGTGTGTGTGTGTGCACTAAAGGAGTCTACTTTGTGTCTGTTTACCAGAAAAATGACTGTTGCAGTGAAAGTGATACAGCTGAACTCAATGAAACGTTAAACTACCAAAGGACTGGAGTATTGAAAGTGATCTGGAATCTGGAGACACAGCTGAGGTCCTCACAGTAAGAGTTAGTGGTGGTTTCCCATAGTGGAAAAATTATATCTAGACATAGGAATCTCCTTTTTTCAATAATCACACAAATACAGGGGCTGAGGCAGATAAAGAGCCATGTGTAAGTACAGATGCACCGGCAGTAGATTTTTATAGTTTTCTATAGCAGCTTCTGTAGCTATAGAAAACTATGAAACTGGTTAGTACAGTAAATATGCCTTTGACATGATCTGCCCAACTAGGCTCCCTTTGGTATTTCGTGGTTGGTCAATTGTCTGCTGTCTCCCTTTAAATATTAATGAAACTAAACCTGACTACTCCTCGACAATGTGTTCCACTGAGGCAGGCATTTACCCTGCAGCTCTATACTAAAGGGTGGTAGAGGTGTGTGTGTGTGTGTGTGTGTGTGCGCATGTGTGAACAGTCAGGATCATCATCAGTTTACACCCAGCGTAGATTTGGTGTGTGTTTCGTTTTTGCAGACCAGTTTCATGCTTGACAATATGGCAAAATCAGATACTAAAAATTAATTAAATTAAGTAATTAATTAAAGACTCAGAAAATCCTAAGCAAGAAGAAAAACAGAACGAAATCACACCGAGTTGGAGTTTATCTGATTTTGAATCAGTGCAACCACTGAAAAATCTGCGAGGGTGAAGGAGCACCATGAATGAGAGTCCGTGAAGACAACATTTATTTTTTGCCTGTAGTTTATAAAAACATCTTCATCCATTGTGTTGGTTTATGTATTGTTGTTAGCTATAGCTAACACTAGAAACACTTCTGTTGTTATTCTTCTTCTGTGGTTTTTGGCAGTTACCGTTACCACCTCTATCATGGTTATGGGTTTTCTTGTGGTGTTTTTTTTCTGTTTGTCTCCTGTGTGGGCATAAACCTGATTGGTCAGGCACCATCTGTCACGTCCCGATCCTCCTGCTGAGCACCTGTGCGATGTTTGACAATCACTCCACGGGTTCTGTCTTCGCAGCTGGGGCTCATTGACTTGATGACACACCTGAGGTGTATTTAGCTCCAACTTCCCTTCTCCTCAGTGCCAGTTGGTCAGTGATCGTGAGTCGTTGGTCTCGGATGTTTCTTGATCTTGTACTTTGTATTGATAGCCTGTGTATGGAGCTCATGCAATGGATTCTGTCTGTCCTGTGCTGTCCTAAATAAAACAGTTTGGACTCACGTCAGTCTTGGTGGTATGCTTTTGGATCCTTTCCCTGTGGTGTGTGACACCATCATATCTTAAAGAGCTCATAGTACCCTATTACCCCACTAGAGTGTTGCGCTCCCAGAATGCAGTGTTCCTTGTGGTTCGTAGAGTCTCTAAAAGTAGAATGGGAGCCAGAGCCTTCAGCTATCAAGCTCCTCTCCTGTGGAACCAGCTTCCAGTTTGTGTACGGGAGACAGACACCCTCCTCACATTTAAGAGTAGGTTTAAGACTTTCCTCTTTGATAAAGCTTATAGCAGGGCTGACTCAGGTGAGCCCCGAGCCACCCCCTAGACGAGGGGTGGCCTGGGCGAACCCTGAGCCCCCCCTTAGTTATACTGCTATAGGCCTAGACTGCCGGGAGACATTCCATGATGCACTGAGCACTCTCTCACACTGTCTGTGCCTCTCTCTCCGTTTGTCTGTCTGTGCCTCTCTCTCCGTGTGTGGAGTCTGGATCTTTGGGACCTGGTTCTGCGCAGTCTGGATGGACACAGGTCTGGTCTAGTGGATGCGGACCGCCTGCTGCTGCTACTGTTATTAGTGTAGTTGTTGTTGTGCTGCTAATACTACTGACTGATTATTTTAGCTTCAGTAACATTGTAGCTGCCATTGTTTTGCATCTTCTGTATGTGGAATTGTATTGTGTGTTCTCTTTCATCCTGCTCTCACTCTTCCTACATCTATCTTCTTTTTTCTCTCCCTACCCAACTGGTCGAGGCAGATGACCGCCCACCCAGAGCCTGGTTCTGCCTGAGGTTTCTGCCCGTTAAAAGGCAGTTTTTCCTTGCCACTGTCGCCTAGTGTTTGCTCATGGTGGAATTGTTGGGTCTATACATATAGAGTTGGTTTAGACTTGATCTATATTAACAAGTGCTATGAGATAACGCTGTTATGATATAGCGCTATTTAAATAAAATTGAATCGGTTGGTCCTTTTTTGTTCATGATTTACTTCACTATTTACCTGTTTTATTATTCCACTTGATTCATTTGCAAGAGTTTACAGAATTCCTCAAATGCTCTCTATTCATGACAATTTAGTTCCACAGTCAAAAGTTTGACTATTTAAAGGTAGATTTAGACCAACAGATGAGATAATAGCAGCTTGAATAATAGCAGCCAATGATAAAGGCAGTTAGTGAGTCACTTATGCTCAATTTAATGACTAATGTATCACACAGAAGATGTATCATACAATCACCATGTAAACTGGTGACTTCTAGTGATTTATTGAGCAAGTTTTAGCTACTTAAAAAAGTAGAATTATGAACCACTGTTAAACACCCTAAGCCTGGAGGTGGAAAACCTGAGATTCAGTTAGCTATCACCAAGCCAGCAGAGGAAAACTATTGTAAGTTAAAAGGTTGGAAAAATCAGGTATGGCAATAATACTAGTAAAAAACCACAGGCCCATCATCTAATTATAAAGTAAGGTGCAAACTCTTGGTACCCCTATTAACATTTACACCGCCAAATGACATGCTGTGTAGAGCTCACTCTGCGTTGCTACTTTTGCTTGAAATGCTCATCGCTTGTCCTGGGAATCACCATTCTGCTGAATCTCAGAATTTAAGACACTCGATAAAACAAACAGCCAAAAAAGGCTAGATTTGGAGCTTAGATTACTGTTAGAGCGCTTTGGGAACTGTTTCAATGGTTGAAAGGCGCTATATAAGCAAAAGTCAATTTACCATTTCAAGCCAAATGTAATGCAGGTTTTGCTTTTCATAAAATTTTTGTCATAAAAACAAAAGTCAGGTGATCACGTCCGGGGGTCAAGCCATCGGCCATCCGAAAGGCCACATGCTCCGAACAGACACGCCCCCTGACAATGCTGCGACAATGCAGTCAGTCTTATTACTACTTCTTCTTTAATATTAATGTCAGTGGTAGCTCATGCGTACCACTTATTCAAACCTGAATTAATTACATAGTTATCCACATTTGGTGAACAAAATGAAGCAAAGTCTGCCACATACATAATGTTACTAATGCAGGTTTTGCTTTCCTTTCCACGTAGCCTCAAAATCCAAGACACTGTAACACAAACTGAGCGACAGGATTTTAACAGACATCTGTCAAGCTAGCAGAGGAGTTTATCCATTTAACAACACTGTCATCTAGTGGACAATAAAAAGTATTTGCAGAATATCATTATTTCATGTTGAAACATAATATGCCTTGCATCATTGACACCATAGCACATAAACTCAAAGGTTTCACAATTAGCAGTTAGGATCATGCTGACCAAAACATTTACATTTAGTTAGTCTGCCAGGATCACTTTGTACAACTACTCTTGTTGGGATTAAGTCATGGATCATGGAGCTGTAGAATCTGGATCTGTAGTTGCAGGCCACCTGTTACTGCCATGTTCCTGCTCAACAGCCAATGCTTCTATTAGTTATTCCTCTTATTATATGCAGTATTATAATTGCTATCATTATTAGTATTCTTTCTTGATAATATTCATATCATGACCACTACCATTACTATCACTTTACATCTCTATGTGGAACTTGCATTGTGCTACTGTATGTTCGTTCTCTCTCTCCCTCCCTCTCTAACTGGCCGAGACAGATGACCGTCCACTGAGATTGGTTCTACTCAAGGTTTCTGTCTGTTAAAAGGGGGGTTTCCCTTGCCACTGTCTCCTCATGCTGCTCATGGTGAGAAATGTTGGGTCTCTGTAAGGTTGTGAAGCAACAATTATTTTAGACAAAATATGCAGTGGTGATGTTGCAGAAAAATACACAATGTGAATAAATAGCTCGTAAAGAATAGTGCACAGTATTACAATGAGATGAAGAGATATCTCTGAACTGCTTTTATCACTCAGATTAAAAAAAAAAAATATCTGACAGACAGATTGTTGCAAAAGTCTTATTATTCGTACTAGCTCTAATGCTTCTCTGGGTCTTGCGTGTTAATTTTCCTGCCTTATATGATTAAATTTAATTCAGTTTTATTTATATAGCACCATAACATAACAAAGTTATGTCATAGCACTCAATCATATAGTGTAGGTCTAGATCGACGATATGGTGGCATCCCCATCTGGTCAGTCAGTTTAATGTCTTTTAATATAGAGCAAATCCAACATCTCACATTTGATCACCCATCACTAAAGACGGTACACCAAGGGGAGATCTCTTCTGTAACATGCTTACCTGGCCATCATCTGCCTTGTTTTTGGGGAAGTTGAGAATCTGTTTGGTGGCCTGGTCCCATTTGGCATATGTGTCCTCCCAAGCCTGGAAGTGGAACCAAAAGGTGAGAGAAAATTGAACAATAAAAAATGCTAACCTGACATATCAATCAAATTTATTTGTCTCATATAATCATATAAGGTACAATCACAGTGAAATGTAATCCAGCCAGTTCCTTCAATTTGAGCATTAAAGACTTGATAGAATAGGAATAGTAATAAATATATGTGTATGATTAGGGGGGGAGGGGCTGGGGGTGCAGTCTTAGGCCGTGGCATTTAAGATCCTTGTGGTCTGAGAGTAGAAGCTGTTCTTGAGCCTCTCAGTGATGGCCTGATGTATCCACTACCTTCCTCATGACTGCAGGAGGGAGAAAATGCTTCTCAATGTGGTCGGGATCATAGCAGGTGTTTATCACCTCCACCTTTTCTTCAATGTTTACATTTGAAAACCTTGAACAACCAGGAAACAGAGTTGGCAGGAGGAGAGTTTACAAAGCATTGAGTTGAACATTTCCCTATCCTGACATTATCATTGTTGATATAAAATAAATTAAAATCATAAATTTGCCTAAATTTAGTGGCACTAACAGAGGTGACTGAATAGGCTTGTGCCCTGTACATTGGTTTGAATTATACTGTTTGGTTCACATGCTATGGGTTGGTAAACAAAAACGTGTCTACAGATATGCCCTTTAACAGAACAGAAATTTGAGTTTTGAAGTGGATATTTTTCATAGAAATGCTGTTTGTGATTATTTTTTTCAGTCATTAAAACATTAGTTGTGGTGTATGGTCAAATAATTTACAAATAGTTATAGTTATTATAGTTATATCTACATTTTATTTGATCAATTATAGAGGTGAATTTTGATACCATGTGAGTAACATCTGCAATCTCAACTAACAAAAAAAAAAAACCCAGTGGAATTTAAACTGAATGTTACCTCAATGTTTCCTGGTGTGGGGTGCTCTATCCTCCTTAGCAAGGCCATCACCCTCTTCTGCAACGTGGACCTCCCTGTGGAAATGAGAGCCAAACCGTTAATGGAAACAGCTATATTCTGCTTTGCGGTACAACTGGGAATTGGGAGCCATTTAGACGCAGATTTAATGATGAACCCTACTTTTTATTTCCATAATATCCATTATCTCCATATTATTGCAATTCAGTATTACTGAGCTCCCGGACATGTGCCATTGAGAAGTGCAGACAGTTTGACATTACCCAATCTAACTTCTTTTGGTATGTGTATGTTTGAAGTTTTGTCAAAAAACACATACATTTCTCCATCTTTTGGGGGACCTGCAGAATAGCTTGATAGAAGAATGTTTGAAAACTGACCCAGTGCAAAAGGTTGGCGTAGCCTTTTCATGTGAGACAAGGCATGTTGCTAATCTGCATCTAATATGCATCAGGCAGTACTTCACGGGTTTCATCTGACAAAACAGAAAAACATTTTCCATTGATATAAGTATATACTGCCCCCTCTATTATTACACCTTCTTTCTATTTATCCATCTATGATACTTCCTCAAATAGTGACCAGCGCCTTTATTTAACCTATAGAAGGTAACAGGCCTTTATTTGAAGCAAGCTTGTATTAGAGGCAGGCCTCATTTTCTAATGACCTGTTGATAAGTACATATTTTAGTACAAAGCCAAGTTTTGATCCACTCCTGTTTGCCCTGTTAAAGTTACTGCATTATGCTGTTACTCAATGCTTCCTGTATCAGATTCAAATTAAAAGCCTTCTAGAATTTCAGTGGACATAAACACTTACCCTTCATTTCTTGCAAATGAAATCAGACAACACTTTAGATGAGTAATCCAGTTTTTTCTGGTCTATTTTTGGGGCCGGCCTCTATTTGTTCTTGTCGACTACACCCCTGGCCATTTCTGGAGACACCTGGCTATTACTTCACTACTGGTTTTCATATGAGAAAATACGGTAAGTGAACATAGGCATTTGTTAAGGTTTATATGTGTGATGAAACAATCTCTAAGGATAGTTTGTTTGTTGATTTGTATTATGAAAATGCAATAAAATCAGTGAATAATAAAACAACGTACCATATGTCAGAACATGAGGTGCAGTGCTGAGCATTAAGTTAAGGTGTACTATTCAGGCTGAGAAACATTATCAGCTAGTGGGACTAGCAGTACTGACCTGTTCCCATCATGTTGCTGACGGAGGCCAGTTCACTGAAGGTGGGATAGTTGGGCAGGATGGTCTGGACGGACACCTCGTCAGCAGCGCTGCGGATGTCAGCCTCCTCACAGAGGTGGCGGAAACACGACATGGCCACCAGCACTGCCTCGGTGTCCGGGCTCCAGAGGAACATATAGAGACACACCTCCAGCTTTGTCTGCGCCTGCCGGCAAATGGGGATGCCGCCGCCCATAGTGGCACACTCCTGGAACAGTCAAGGTCCAAACATACATTAAACTGTTACACACTGCTACACTCACAGACCTCTCTAACCATTCACACCACAAAAAATCTGTTTCTGAGGCAGCAAAAAAAGACTCTAAGAGGACTTCACTGCTCAGTGTACAAGTGGTCTATACCACAATTGAACAAATGATGCAGTCTCCCTTTGGGCCAGCCGTTGGCTCATTACCTCTGCCTTTTTGGTGAGGTTTTTGAAAACAACCAAGTATCTTGTTGCTACAGTTAAAGAACAGGATTGTACCTTGTTCTTGAGCAGAAATTTGTTCCTGCAGATGAGAATCTCCCTCAGCCATTTGAGAACTTCTGTCCCATTAACCATTTGCTGGCCAATCAGCTTGCAGCAGATAAGGTAGAGCACCTGTGAACTGAAGAAAGAAGCAATAAAGGAAATAAGTCATTGTTATATAAACTTCAACAATATGTTTAGATCATCAAGAATTGCTGAACACAATTGTGATTTATTGTGGGAAACAGTTTGTATCACTGGAATTGGAATGTCTACCACAAAATGTCAGAAACTAGTCAGAAAATGCTGATCTACATTTTTATGCTTTCCAGTGCTCATAGAGCTCAATGCTCATAACAAATAAACCATGAAAATGTCCACTTGTAAGGTGGTGATGCATCATAAACACAAACCAGCACATTAATCATTTTTGAAGATACTCTACTCATGAGAAATGATTCAGTCACTCAAACACACACCTGTCCTAGATGACAATATCAATGAAGCCTGTCCAAGACAGAGTTAGTGCATTTTAAGTGACACATTTCAGTCCCATGTTTTCCTTTTCACACATAACAGCCCTCCAATTTCACACTTCACTACCTACAATGTTTTCTGATCAGTATCAGATCAGAGAGTGCAGCAAAGGGCAAGATAGAGGGAAGAATTAACTTTCTGGGATCAAGTGTAATTAGCTTCCTGGCTTCAATCCCTTCTTTTAACACCTATTGTATATCTTGAATGTAATCAAAACAAAATCTAAAAAAATGCAAAGGGTCTGAAGACTCTGCAATGCTACCGTGTCACCCAAACCAGCACATCATGGTTGAGTCACAGCAGACAACTGTGGCTCCATGGGTATGACTGTAAATTAGACAGACATTTGATCTGCCCCATCTTGATGAAAACATTGTTGAGTACCTGATGTCCCAGAACGTCTCTATGGGGGCATCAGGATTCCACAGCTCTATGGTCTCTGGCTGGTGCAGAACTAACAGAGCCTGGAAACACACAGAACAGAAGACATGAGAGGTAGAAAAGAACAGAAGACCGAAGAAAATGGTTCGTACATATAAAAAAAAAAAAAGTGAAAAATAATACTTTACGTTTCACCTACGTACCTATGTAAAGGACACCGACAGTCTCACACACTGTATAACGGATTATATTAACTTCTGTTTGGGAAAAGCTGTACCCACCAGGAATGTACAGTGTTTTTCCAACAACAAACTCTGGATTACAACAAACCCATAAAGGCTCTCCTGAGGGAGAAAAAGAGGGCCTTTAATTCAGAAAATAAAGAGGAGCTGAAGATTGTGCAGAGGGATCTGAGGAGAAAGATCAGGGAGGGAAAACGCAGCTACAGGACAAAGATGGAGAATCAGTTGAAGCAGAACAGCATCAGCAGAGTCTAGAGGGGCATTAAAACCATCTCTGGCCACAAGGAAGCCAACGGGATACTGAATTAAAACTATTTTTTAAAAGATTTGATCAGCAATCTGCCCCTTCCCCTGCCCAGTCCTCTCAGCTGAAACCTCCATCGTCTCCCTGCCTGTTTACTGCCCCTTCTCCTCCCCTACGGCAAACTTCAGCCCACAGCCACCCTGAACATCCTTTACACTTCCTGTCCAGTGTCCCACGCCTCCTTCCACAACCTCCTGCACCCAGCACACCAGCTCCAACCTATCCCTCGCTCAGGAGGATCAAGGCAAGAAAGGCTGCATGTCCAGATGGAATCGGTTCAAGGCTTCTCAAGTCATATGCATAACATTTATGTGGGATAGTATATCACATGTTCAATCAGAGCCACACACACATTTATTTATATATAT
>JAVQJF010057050.1:0-30183 GCA_036023855.1 Gadopsis marmoratus
TCCTGCCACTCCTCCCACCCCACCAGGTGAAGAAGAACAGCTCCCCTCCTCTCTCGCTCTACGGTCAGCTGCTGTGGCGCGAGTTCTTCTACACGGCAGCCACCAACAACCCCTGCTTCGACAAGATGGAGAGCAACCCCATCTGCGTTCAGATCCCTTGGGACCGCAACCCCGAGGCACTGGCCAAGTGGGCGGAGGGCCGGACCGGCTTCCCCTGGATCGACGCCATCATGACCCAGCTGAGGCAGGAGGGCTGGATCCACCACCTGGCTAGACACGCCGTGGCCTGTTTCCTGACCAGAGGAGACCTGTGGATCGGCTGGGAGGAGGGCATGAAGGTAGACTGTGTTGATGTTTCTTCATATAAATACACAGAGTTTTAAGCCTTTTTTTGTTGTTAATCTGTTTATTTAGAGTATTTAGATATTTTCCTTAATATCAGTTTGAATACCTGTTTATATTGTATTTTCTTTATTTCTTGTTCCTGTTTCCTGCAATGGCCATTAGAAATGACTGTTAGATCTAATTCATTTTAAGGAGTCATCATTTTGATTATTTTATAAATTCCACTGAAAAATACAGTTCTTGAATATTTTAAAAGTACTGGATCTGTTTAGATCTACACCCAGATATTTAAGTTCCCATGCATCCAAAAGCCGTTTCTGCCTCCAGAACACTTTTCACTTCAGTTTATAGTAAATGGAGTCCTCCTTATTACTGCCAAATGTTGCACGGCGCACATGAATGCTCGTGTTTCTCAGCTAACACGAGGCTTGTTTGCGTGTCTTCAGGTGTTTGAGGAGCTGCTGCTGGATGCAGACTGGAGTGTGAACGCAGGCAGCTGGATGTGGCTCTCCTGCAGCTCTTTCTTCCAGCAGTTCTTCCACTGCTACTGCCCTGTGGGCTTCGGCCGGCGCACAGACCCCAACGGAGATTACATACGGTATGCTGACATCCACCAATAAGTCCAATATTTCCTGTCCCTGTTTGAACTTCAGTGCACGTGGGAACCTTTCTAATTGTATGATGATCTGTGATGCTGAAATTGCAGCTCAGGTGATATTGATACTGATGCTAGTATTTTTAACTGAACTCATTAAATCTTAAGCACTACAAGTATTTTCTGTTTCATCAGATTGAAAATCCCTTCAAAAGATCGATTTCCTCACATATTCGGTGACGGTTAATCATCAAATCAAATCATTATCTAACTAATATAAATGAACAATTAAATTGGTTGTTGTGCCAAGAAAATTAATTTTGCGTCTGTGCTTTTAATGTGTCTGGTCAGGAAAGGGACACTGACATGCTGATGAATCCGTAGTAGTAGATTAGACAATAAATTACACCACCCTGCATTTTCACTAAACATCTTCGCCTCTCCACTCAGGCGCTACCTGCCCATTCTGAGAGGCTTTCCTGCTAAGTATATTTATGATCCCTGGAACGCTCCGGAGAGTGTGCAGAAGGCAGCCAAATGTATAATTGGAGTGCATTACCCCAAGCCCATGGTGCACCACGCAGAGGCCAGCCGTCTCAACATAGAGCGAATGAAACAGATCTACCAGCAGCTCTCCTGTTACCGAGGCCTCGGTAAGGACACTACACACAGATGGCGTCATTTCTCACAAACATCTTTTAATATTAATATGAAGCAGAATCGACAGAGCGACAAGGAAAATGAACCCATAATTATTGTAAATATTCTAAACTGGCAGTGGTGTGCATTGATGTGATCTTGTCTAAAATTAGAATACTTTGATTAAGCTGTTCTGTTGTCTGTGTCCTTAGGCCTTTTGGCTACCGTTCCATCCAACTCTAATGGAAACGGTAATGGGGAGACTGGATTCCCTGCTGAGGCTACACACAATTCTGCAGCTCCATCCGGTAAGTGGCATAATACCTGCAGTAGATCCGGGTTCTTCATAACTTCGTCTCTGGTCTCTGGCAGTGAAGTTGGGCCTATAAAGATGAGCCATTTCTTGTTTTGTTTTAACAGGCTATCAGATGCCGGCTCACTCCCGGGGAGACTGGCGAAGCGGTGTCATGATGTACCTGCAGGGTGATGCGCAAACCAGCGTCGGCACACACCAGCAGGGTGGGGACCCATATAGCTACTTCACATTTAATTAATCTTTTTTGTCTGATCACATTATGCACTTGCCCTCCTGCCTTATGCTCACTTTCCCCTTTGTACCACATTTGATTTCTTGTATTTGTCACCTGTATGTTGGCACGCAATACTCGCGACTCCCAAATACCTTCTCTGCTAATCCTTGAATCTTGCTTGGATTCCAGGTTACGCAGGCACCAGTGCCAGTGTGATGCGTTACACCCAAAGCACACAGCAGATTCCTGGTGCTGCAATTCAGAAAGGTGAGAACTGATATGCTTTTATATTGAAAAGGGGGCCACAAGTCTATTTTTTACTGTAGCCGATGATTTAATAAATAAATCTTACTTGGTTGAAGATGTTTGTTTGGATGAAAACAGTCAGGCGCTCAGTCCTCCACAGCAGCAGCATGTATCAACCATGTTTCATAGTCTAATACTTACATCCTAAGCTATGCCTCCTATTTGTACTTGGGGACAGATGGTAAAACTGCATTTTCAGGGTGGCTTTGTAAACTCTGCCGTTTTTTTTATTTCATTTTTTTAGCACCTGAACACCACTGCACTCCTCAGACCAGTGGCAAACGGCACAACGAGGACTCTTGGAATGGCAAAGGCTCTAAAGTCCAGAGACAAAGTACCCACTAGAAAGGTTAGTTGGAAACTGAATTCAATCTTAACTTATTCCTACTGAAATTTCAGACTGAAACTGATCTCATAATTAAAATATAAATGTAAATTTAATATATACTGTATAATATACCACACAGACAATACTGAGATTTGTTGACAATAAGAAAAATATAGCATATCAACACCCTTTGCACATAATCACTTTAGTTGCTTTCTTTAGGATGTACATGTCAAATTCACCAAAGGTGTTTTCTTTTCTAATATTTGTCATTCAAAGTCAGTATATCTTCCTCAGCCAACTCTGCATTTATCAGGAGTGACGAGTTCATTGCTGAAACTGCATTCATTCGACATGTTTTTCATCGCCAGTACTCGTGTGTTCTCTCTGTCTGCAGACTTGCTGTCAGTCACACCGTGTACACAGGCCAGCACACAATGGACGCTAAGACTTGTGTTTTTGGTATAGCACGACACTGCTTCAAGAGGAGCATACAAAGCCATCGTATAATACATTCACACATTTCTCAAGTAACTGGACTGTGTATTATCATGTGGACTTCGCAGCCCGGCCCGTGCTGACATCACTGGAGCGGCTGTTGCACTGTACTTGTGTTTAGGCTCATATTGCCGGGGACAAAAGTCTGTGTATATAATGAATTTGCTAATTTCCACTCACATACAACTTGTACATATTTGAATATTGTATGTGTTTTTCTCTTTGTGTAGCCATAGACCCACTGATATATTTTTGATATGAGAAATCATTGTGGATGGATCTTTCTTTTTGGAAACATTTTCAATAAAAAATGAAAGCATTTCTACACCGTCCGTCCAAAAAAAAAAGAAGGTGAGGAATCTTGTATCTATTCTAATACAGCTGCCTGCCCTCTCATGTATTCAACTTCCCAATTTTCTCCCCTTTGAGCCATCCAATGTATCTATCAACACAAGTGTTTTCACCATTTCCTTTCTCTATCAGTACTACTTGACTTGTTCTTTCCCTTACTCCTCCTGTAGAGGCAAAATTAGTGTGACATTGCCCGTGTCAAGTTATTGAGAAAAGGCGTCTTCATATCATGCTGTCTCTGCCATATAATCCCCTCCCCCCCAATAAATGTACCACTGGAGATAACTGCTTCACTTGTTTCTTCTCAATGTGCTTGTTTAATTAAAATTGGGTAAAATATACAAATGGTTTCAGTTTGTTCTTTGAAGTGTTGAAAGTTGCAATATATTTAAACTTTGGAGAAGGCTTCCAATGAAATAAGCCTGATTGGTGCTCTGCTTTTACTCTTATTTAAATGTAATTTACGATAATGGTACAGCATGAATCAATAATCCGATGGAAGAAGTCACTGTGGAGGCAGAGGGAGGGAGGAACAGCCTCATCCTGTGGCGGCCGGTGAACAGGGAGGCAGTGGTGACACATTTGTAGTGGAGCTGCATGGGCAACAACCACATATGTGTACTGTGAACTTGGAAGGTGGCACTCTTACCGCAGGTGTCCTAATTTTGAAAAAAGACCGAGACCAAATATGTATTTTTACTCATTACAGCAGTGATTCCCAACCTTGTCGGCTTGTGACGCCTTAAAAAGCAAGCTTCTTGTGATCCCTCACCACAGGTTAAAGCTGTCTGACAGATATGGGGTAAGAAGTACAATACATTTCCCTCTGAATTGTAGTGGAGTAGAAGCATAAAGTTGCATAAAATGGACATACTCAAGCAAAGTTGAAGTGCCTCGAGTTTGTACCTAAGTACAGTACCTGAGTACTTAGTTACATGCATAACCATTGACCTCTGCCTTCAGAGGCTGTAACAAACGCAGGGAACGTTGTGTCCTGACTGCATCTGATGTTCTGTGCATGCTGTATGTCAGGCTGTGTAAGACCAATGACCACAACTACAAAAGACAAAAAAATAAAAACATCATGCAGAAAGTAACGATGAGCGCATCCCTGAATTATATACAAAAAATAATAATAATAATAATTTAATAGTGTCCTAGCGTCGCATAGAGCCGCAGCACTCCTGTTAACCACGCCCACTGTTCTGCTTTCATAACACTGAGAGGTTCAGCTGGGCGGAGTCAGAGAGGCGAAACACGTGAGAGGCACGTGAGCGCGTTCAGCGGCGGGGGCGGTGTTTGACGTCCGGTCCCGCCTACCGGACCATTGACGGCCGCCGCCCATGAATGTACAACCAATCACAGCAGTGTAGAGGTCAGCGCGTCCCACCCATTCTAACACCGCCCCAGCCATTGGATAAACTCTTGAGTTGACTTGGCTTCGGTCCAATCACAAACAAGAAGTGTTGCCTCGCTCTCTCTCTCGCTCCCCCCCCCCCTCCCATTTCCGTAATCTGCAGTGTCGTTGTGTTTTGTCGGATGTCGTGTTTTGACCTTCAGGGCCACCGTGGGTTTCACAAGCTAGCATGTACGGATTCACAACTCAATAAAATAATAAATCTTTAGCTACAATACTCACCGTATATGCTACTTTTCATGAGCTACACTACAGAGGAGAGAGGCCTGGGAGGAATATAACAAATATAAATCGGCGTTAGTTAGCTTAGCTTATGTTAGCTTAACTGTTAGGGGAAGGCCCGGCTACCTCCGGCCCGCTTCGACAGTTTAAGAAACATCCGTAACGTTGCTTTATCACCTTTAGTAGAACAACTGTAATTATTACAATCTCTTAAACATACAACATCAAACAGTCTGTGGACCCCACGCACTGATTAAAAAACACAGAAGCCAATACAATATCTAATGTCAATACCGATGAATGAGTTCAGCTGTCTAAATGAATGGATTTCGTTTAATAGCAGGCGGATAAACATGGAAAAAGAAGACCAGAGCTGAAGAATTCACCCCTGGCGTCTGCATGTGTTGTGTGATGGGTGAGTGAACAAGCATTTTTTATTTCTCTTTTCCAGTTTATGCATATTTAGATGCGTTCTTTTAGTAAAGCATTTAAAGTGGCGTCGGGTCCTTCACGAAACCAAATGCACAGCATAGACCCAACAGGACACAGCCATTCAGTTTCACTGTTGTGCCGACTGGAAACGTTAAATCTAAAATTAATTGTGTAATGTCATAAGTCTTGGCTGTAACAAGATAGACATAACTAATTAATAAACAGGATGAACAGTATTCACTGAGAGGCCCTTCAACCCCAGCTGGAGAGGAGTGACTTAACTGTACTGCACAATTCTGACCAGACGGGGTCACTGTGCACCCAGGTGTTGCATATCAAGTCTGCAGCTTCTATCCGTGAACTGCACACGTTTTTCTGTCTAAGAATGGGTTTATCTGGGGGGAGAAGCACTGGTTTGATTACTACACGACAAATGCCTGCTTTATTCGCGACGCTCGTTTGTTACTTCTGGAAATGTCCTAGCAGGACGTCAACCTCTCCAAGGACCTGCACTGTTTTTTTTTATTCCCCTCAATGTGATGGCAAAACCAGTTGCACCGAGTTTAAACATACAGCAGTTTTACTGTACCGTTCTATTTTGAACTTTGTGTTAAACGGCAGAGGGTGTGGCCATTTATAGCCCTCATCATTCGCTGCCTTTCTTTGCTGATGGACACGTGTGTCCCTCGCCACCAGCAACCGAGAGAAGCTTGATTATACTGGAACCACCTGCTGTCCTCATGTTGTGCACAGGCAAGTTTTAGTGGAGCTTAGTCCACTCTGGGATGAGACAGTCATGGGACATTCTCGTAGGCATTAAGATTATTAGACTAAGTTCACTTACTGGGAGCTCCAGGACATTTATATTACAGGAGATCATGTATTATATGCCACGTACATGTACAGCAGAATAACGTCAGAAGCCTTTACGCTAAGGAGGCTCATGTAACCGCAACAGAGCACCTGTCTCTCCCTGTCAGCTAGCTCGTCCTCTAAATACTGTGTTTGCCTGTTTCCACTGATAACTGAGGACTTTGGAACATAAGTTCTTGACAACCGCATTTAAATGTTACACTTGAATCCACAGAGCTCTGAAAGCAGAATGCCTCCCATAGCCAAGAATGTTTTAATTACATTCCAAAGTGGAGACAAGGCCGGAGCAGCAAAGCTCATCTTGCACATCACTGTTCTTATTCAAGGTCTTTTGTAGTGCTTAGTGCTGCCCGTACAGAAGTAACTGTTGGTATGCATATTCCATTAATATTCCATTATTTAAAATGCACTGACTGACTGCTGTACAGCATATCTGCTATAATGCTACAATAAGACAAATAGATACATAGACAGTTAATATGACCAATACGCTTCCAGTCATTTATATATAAGAGTGTAAATATACATAGTTCAGCTTTGCACGCAGTCATCTTTACAGTGTTATTTCTTTGCGGGGGTTAAGTTACAGCTGACAGCTGTAACTTCTTGTCATTAAAATCCTCCGGCTCTGACGTATTTAAGAGATTGCAGTGTGCTTTGTTAATGGAAGTTCCTAAACGCAACATGCTTTGCCACGGTGGCTTTTAAACTTTCATGATGGATTAGCGAGTTTCCCAAATGGACTCTGCATGTGCAAGCGTCCACAGACTGGATGAGGTGCGGTGCACTTCCCTCTGTTTATCCTCTACATTTC
Organism: Gadopsis marmoratus; assembly: GCA_036023855.1. Lineage (NCBI taxonomy): Eukaryota > Metazoa > Chordata > Actinopteri > Centrarchiformes > Percichthyidae > Gadopsis > Gadopsis marmoratus. The sequence continues at coordinate 7,351 of JAVQJF010057050.1, forward strand.
TGCCTTCACATCTCCGTCTCTCTTGTCAGCATCAGAGGCTCAGTAGGCCTTTAAAAAGTATAGATGTTATTTGTTCTGGATGACACACTGTGTTGCTCTGTGGGACTGGAGAGCACAAGAATATGCGTGCATCTGTTGTGTATCTGAAATAGTCTCTCATCTTGTCCTTACAAAGGAATGAGGGGCATTGTGGGGTCAGAGAGCGGGGGGGGGGAGGTCTATAGGGGATAAAGGGGGTGTGTGTGGCTGACAAGACTTGGTGAGAGGAGAAAATAGTCTATTCCATCTGTCTCAAAGTCCAGCCTGTTGCTGACCTACACTCGGGAGGCTTTGCTCAGCCTGCGGTCACATGGTAAAGGCGAATCCTTACAAAACCCCAAGCTGCACACCGAGACGCCGCTCATCACTTGTGTGCACGACACCAGCTGGCGTTTCTCTTCCCTAGAAAGCCTCCGAGTTACCATCATGTCAGACACTGAGGAAATTGTGGAGGAGTACGAACAGGAGGAGGAAGAAGAAGAAGAGGACCAGCGTGATGATGAAGCAGAGAAGAAAGAAGAGCATGCAGAGGAGAATGAGCAAGAGGGGGAGTCCAAACCGCGGCCTAAGACGACTTATGTCCCAAATATTGCTCCTCCAAAGCTCCCTGAAGGTGAGAAGGTGGATTTTGATGACCTGCACCGCAAGAGAGTGGAAAAGGATTTCAATGACCTCCAGACCCTGATCGAGTCGCATTTCTCCACCCGCCAGAAAGAGGAAGAAGAGCTGATCGCGCTGCGTAACCGCATTGAACGCCGCAGGTCCGACAGAGCGGAACAGCAACGCGTCCGCACCGAGGAGGAGCGCGAACGCCAAGCTCGTCTGGCTGAGGAGAGGGCGAGGCGCGAGGAAGAGGTGGCCAAACTGCGCGCTGAGGAGGAGGCGAAGAAAAAGAAGACATTCACCAACAAGTCCTTCGGCGGCTACCTGCAGAAGGTGGACCAGAGGAAGGGGAAGAAGCTGACGGCACGAGAGGAGAAGAAGAAGGCCCTGCTTGAGCGCCGGAAGCCGCTCAACATCGACCACCTGAACCAGGAGAAGCTGGCAGAGAAGGTGCAGGACCTCTGGCAGTGGCTCCACCAGCTGCACGCCGAGAGGTTTGAGCTGGCTGAAAAGCTCAAGAGGCAGAAGTACGACATCCACGTGCTCCGAAACAGAGTCAGCGACCACCAGAGGGGCTCCAAAGCATCCAAGACCTCCCGCGGTGCCAAGGGCAAGTCTGGCTCCTGGAAGTAAGGGCCACTTGGAAATGGACAGCCAAGTTGTTTCTGGACTATTTGGCTCCTATGTTCCAAGTTGAATCACAAAAGCTATCCCAGGGATTGTGTGTGGACTTGGGGGGGGGGGGGTCCTTTTTGAGGGAACAGGGGACTGAAGTATATGAAGTTAATCAGCCCGTAACATCTCGAGTGATGTATGAAAATCTGATTGTTCTAACTTTGCCAACAGTATTTTCACCTGCACAGTTGTTAAGGATTTGGTTTTTCTGGCCACGACCCTTTTTCCTTAAGTCGTTCAGGAATTTGTGACCACGGGTTTAAAGGTCTTCAAATAAGGTGCCAACATTTCACTTGTTTCCAATAAATCAAGACACGTTTTAATATCCTTTTAGATTGTGAATGTACCAAGTTATTCTCACTCCATTCTAACTCAGACGCTGTTGAAAAATGCATTTTACTCAGCCGTTGCCTTCTTACCCCAACCAACAGCGTGAAAAAAAGGTCAGAAAAAGGTATAATTTTTATAGCATTTTTGTTGTAATGCTTAATTGAATGACTGGCAAAGAGAGTGATCTTGGCAGCGTGGGTGGGGTTGTGTTGAGATCTAACAGGTGGTGCACAGCTGACTTTTTAAGGAGCTAATTTAGTCTCGGGAGGAGGGTCAGGGCCAGCAGTGCAGGCCTGCAGTGTTTTTAGCAAGAAGGCCCAACTGTTGACTGAGAGGTCAAGACCACGACTCTAAGAGAATGTGGAGTGGAAGAAGCGTTACAGTCTTAAGACCCATTTCTTCAAACCTCTTAATGTGCTGATTTCTTTTCCTCGTCCTTTTGGAATTAAACATTAGGCAAAACCTGCTGATTTTTAAGTGAAACAAATCGGATAGTTTGGATTAATTAACGTTGCTGCATTAACCGGAGTGACGTGTAAACCAAATGAGAAAGTGTAAAAGGCTAATCACAAACAGGCATTTTGCATAATAACTAATTTAAAAGACAAATTACCACTGGCTGGCAAAATAATAAAAAACAAAACTTTCCTTTGTCTGTTTCTGTTTCCACTCTGTTTTCATTCATCAAATCAGGATTCTGCAGCGAATGATGAGCCACAGAAAAGTAAACAGAATTTACAAGGATTTAGTTTATTCAATCAACATTAACATCTTGTGATTAATATGAGTTAGCAGTATTTTCCCCCACACCCACAGTTTCTTTGTGTTTTATTATACATTTCACATTTCTAAAACCATTCAGTCTCTTAAATTCTTTATAACAACAACTATCCTCATTTTTATAGGCACCAACATTATCTTAATCTCTACATTTGAGTTTTGAAAACAAAATCTAAGATTCATTCAAATTTGAATAATTACAGCAATGCCATAAAATTAACGGCCTGTTTTAAAACCCAATTTATTTTTGGTTTAGTCCAGTTTGATCACTCAAAGGCTTAAAACCGACACTGCAGTGATCTGAATTGCTACCCATGGCAACAACATCCAGGCAGTTTGTCTCCTTTGTAGCCCTAAATTACAGCATCGTCCTGCTTTAGGTCAGATGGATGTCAAAGTGTACAATAGTGACATTGTAATTCCAATAGGTGGCACTAGAGCACCAATTTGTTTCAAACAGCTTTTAATACACAGCCTCTGGGAGAAAAAAAAGTACATTACACAACTAAATGTTTTTCATTAAATAACTTATTCAACCTACTCAGGCAGCCATGTTTCTATAGGCTACGCCAGTTATGGGGTTATATTCAATTTGAAACTAATTGGAAATCATTTATATCCAGAAAGTAAGACTTTAAGTATTTTATTGTAAATTAAGTAATTTATTGTGACTGAATTAAAGGCCAAAGTTTAGTGTAGTCCATGTACATACCAGTTATCCCATTACATATGTTGAGACCGACTTTTTCAATGCACAGCAGGGAACACACCCTCTTTACCAGCAGTCAGCCAGCGAACTGCAGTGGAACATATATATCAGGAACATGCAGGTTTTGATTGTCACTCAGGCTTGGGCTGTCGATGCCTTGCCGCTGTTTTGCTCTCATGGCCGTGACAAGCCATTAAAACCTTCCAGACGGGTTACCATAGCGACTGGGAGAGGCCATGTATGTGATCAGGCCTCTGCACCCCCCCTCCAGCTTCATCACGCCCACTCGCACATACACCCCGTCACTTCAGCTTTGAAAGGCGTGGGGGGTCTGTATTGATGATATTGTGAAAAATGCCTGACCTGTCATGCCGCTGCATCAGTAGGCTACTAATGTCGCACCGGGGGAACAGGATGTTCCCAAAACTCTGCCGCTCAAGTTCATTTGATAACAAGTGGTTGCTGGATGGTGATTCGGCTCATCTACACCTGTCACCGCTCTGTTGTGATGGATGGCGTTTAGGTTTGACAGAAAGCATGCACTTTTTGGTGATGCACATGGAGTTGAAATGTGTCCGCGCATATAAAAAAAAAAAAAAACAGGCCATGTGTGCAGCAGCTGCAGGCTTATCAGGGGGTCTGCTCATTAGTACCCAGCAGAGACTAGAGGATACTCTAAGTGCTGCATGACATGACTGTCACTTTCAACTCAGTGAAGTTATCCATATGATATTTGTATTATGTCATTTTGCATTGTAGGAACATTTTGTTTGTGGGTTTTTGGCCACAATTTCTCAATTTTGGTTCCCTCAGCACGGCAAAACATATTCTTTACTGTCCTTTTTCGTCAGGATTGGAGAAGTAGAGAACTATTACCCAACTCCGCACTTCTTCTGAGCCTCTTTTAGTTCATTGCTTTCGGTTTTATGGTCTGCTGTGATAAACCAACTGTGCACAGCAACAAACAACAGACAGGTCATTGTAGCAACTAGCAACCAAAGAGCAAGATACTCAGAAGTTGGTTGGTTCTAGGTTAAGAAAGAGCTCAGACCTACTATTCAACGAGTGGTTAAAGGGTGACAATATCTCACCGCTTTTGCATTGTGTCTTTGTATTACAGAAGAAATTACCAGGATTTCTCAGACATGAAGGAAGGATGAAGATAACAGGCGATCGACTCCTTGTAGGTTCCTTTTGAGGGGTTTTTTGTTGGACAACTTTTGGTTTAATTAGGTGATTCTCACCCAGTGGAGACATAGTTACAAAAATAGCTGATGTAAATACATGCACACATTTAAGGCTCGAGACACAGCAGCTGGTCGAGCCGGCTGCCTGCATGTAAACGTCGCCGTGGAGGAACTAAACAATACAAGTGATGGCTTTTTTAATTCCATCATAATGTCTAAATTTCCCACATGTCTGTGTGCCTCAGTGTTGTACTCCACAGTATCCAGCAGCATGGCTGTCATGAGCCTGTGTGATGGAGTCGCTCATGGATCCTATCAGTTATTTTCTTTAGTGAGAATTAAGCTACATTATGCCCATTGGTAAGCACCGCGAGACACAAAAACACACTTTCACTCTGCTTCGTGATGCAGCAAACCCCCGTGAGCTTCAGAGGTTTTCCACCTTTATTAGGTTTGAAACATCTCTGTGTTAGCCTGTTGTGGCGCAAAGCGACAACAGTAGCTTGTCACATCATGTGAATGATGTGAAACGGGGAAGAAAACAGCAAGTCTGCACACTGGAGAAGATAAAACCAGAGAATAACTGTTTCAGCTGTGAATCAAAGTCCCCAAATATCCAACAGTGTGGCGAGTGTGCAGGCGAGCAGCAGGCGAGTGTGTCTGCCTGCTGTTTGCAGCTGAGCAGGTAGCGTTCAGTGGGTTTTTATAGCTTTTCCACTGAAGACCAGCTGCCTGCTGCGGTTGGAAATGATACTGTGAGAGCGGTGAGCGTGAACCAAAGCAGTAAAGTTGTGGCCGAACAGCTGAGGAGAGCTGCCTTTTCATCACCACCAGTCCTTTCACATCGTCATCTGATACATTGTCATTATAAAAAATTGTAGCCGCTTTAAGTGTATTTTATTGTAAAATAAAATACACTTTATGTACGTGTATTAAAGTATTTTTATAGTGTGATGTTGCTGCTTTTGCTGTAGGATCTGAATGCTTCTTCTGCCACTGCTTGGATTTAAATGGGCACATTTCAGTACCTACAGTTAACTGTGCCTTTTCATTGGGTACTCAAGTAATAATCATGAGGTCATTTTTGCCACAGAGCACCTTATTAAATTAGCGAGTAGGGTAAGTAAGAATGAAAAACAAATCTCACATTTGAGGCTGTTGGGGTTTTTTTTTTTTAACCTTTCTGGTAGGTGGTTTCGTTTATGGCAAACAGACTTCGATGTGTTGTCCTGTTACAAACGCACACATCCACACAGCTCTCTGGGCGCCTTCAGCCTGTGGATAAATTAGCCTGCCCTGGAGACAGTGCCGTTTGGGCTTATGTCCAACCTCCTCTAAATTGAGGTGGGAGTTGAAAGCGGCCAGAGGTATGAAGAAGATTTGGCCTATCCGACAGGGCATTAATCTCCGCAGCTCCTAAGCATCCTGCAAGTTGCCGAGCCCCGATCCCTCTGGCCATATAAAGATTTGATGTTGCCATGCATCCTATCAGCACCTCATTGCAACCCTTTGAGAGTTAGTTCATGAGTACATAGCTTTAGTGTCTGTCTATGCTGGAATGTAGCTGCCAGCTTATAATGCAGTCTGGATGAGAATAGCAACAGAGGATCTTTAACTACTGTGCTACTTAACCAGACCCTCTTAAGTGAAGGCTTAGCCATCAAGTGGCTGGATCTGTGCTCTGATCTCTGCTGCTGCTTAATACAAAATATTCACCAGAGATTGTTTTTTTGGTTTCTGGAGATCCACACCAGTAAAAGAGCCCCTTTTTTGCATGTTCATTAACATAGAAGTTGTTATTTATGAGCCCCACCCCTTCCCTTGTCAAACCATATCTAAAGATTATACTCGACTTTAACTCACTTTACGTTATTGTCCCCACGGGAAACTAGCATAAACACTGTGCTTTTCCTTTGACTGATCGTAACGCACCTGGCTAACAATGTTCACCCACGTTCTACTTGCCTGCTCTTCAGTGTTTGGCAACCTCTGTCTTTTGTGTATATTTAAAGTTTTGAACCTAAGAGGTATAAATCTCTGGTAGCCCTTTTGACAGACGGCCTCATCGTTTGCATCGGACCACCACAAGCAAAAAGGTGCATGCTGAACTAAGTGATGTTTGCAGCATCAAACCATGGGGCAGGTCAGACTGCGCTCTGGGTTCTGAATGGTGCAGTTTAATCTCAATACACAGTTGATGAAGCAGTGAAGAGTCCGTGCGTTATGCTTTAACAGCACATTTAGATGCACGTCCACTCCAAGGCTAGACAGTAACTAGACAGTAATGCCACAATACCTCCCGTCTAAAGAAGAATCACTAAAGTAAGTTGATTGCTCTTAGATCGTGTTCCTGTTCCTGTTGGAAATGCAGATGTATTGGACTGTAGGATGGTTTACTGCGGGAGAATACACAGGGTCTGTGACTGAGTCATTTCTAGTGTGTGTGTGTGTGTGTGTGTCGCCGTGTATTGTGGGGAAACACATTCTAAATATTTAACCCATGCAGCCCACAAGTACATTGGACGTCAGGCAGGTCAAATCTGTGACTCACCACTCAGGCTGTTCATTCATGGAAAACAAATACAACACTGACATCACACATCCACTCGCTGCTGTTCACACAGGCTTCAGACACCGACTGGGAAAAACTGTGGCGATTGTGCTGTTTCAAGCTTTCGTTTGCACATTGAAACCACCATCGCACCATGGAAGGTAGTAGCAGCTTATACATGTGTGTGCGAGATGTGGTTTTAAAGCAAAACCGAATGCTTGAAACAGCAGTAGTCCCCCGTCACTCCCAATTTGACAAGTCCGGGGAGGTGTTTGTTCAGTTGTGGAGGTCATATGGCTCTAATGTGGAACTTTGAGGTGTTTTTCATAGACTGGACTTGTGGGAATATAATGCCAATTTCCATCTCCAGTGATTATTTAATGTCACTGAAATGTTGCGAGCAGCACGTCTCTATTGATAACAAAAGTCAGTTGGTTGGTTTGCCGGTCCAGTCAGTCCGCCACTTTGACCCAACGTAAAATGTCTTGGCCACTGCTGGATGGATTGCCATGAAGTCTGGAAGTATAATGTCTCCCACGGGATGAATTGTAATAACTCCATCATCAACCAGTACATTGGTTCATGACCAAATACCTGCATGACCAAAATAATTACATTGCCATCAGCTTCACCTGAACTTTGCGTTTAGTGCTAATTACTGATGTTAGCATGCTAAAACACGAAATCGTGGGGCATTGCTGGCTAGGGAATGTGTCTGCAAGTTGGTCTGCAAATTATGAGCATGCCAGTTATTAAGCTTGCAGAACAAGTGCACCTTGTGAAGACGCGTGTTTGTTTCCCTGCACGTCGTGGGCCGCCTGCTTCATTTGGACACTGCACTCGAGCCGTACCTGTGACGGAATGAGCGTCTTCTGATGAACGGCTGCATTTAGATTCAAGCTCACATCCTCCGCTGTGTCGTCTTTGTCTCTCGGGTGATTCATGCCAACTCCTCCACCTCTGCTTACCATGTAAGTCAGCAGAGCAGCTGGAGTGGCCTGTTTGCAGCGACCCTTCTCCACACAGCCCCTCATTACCACGTCTTCCCGCCACTGTGACGCGTCGCTGACGATGGTACCGCTGCTCACGCCTGCTGGAGCCACAGAGAAGCCGCTTGTATCGCGTCGCAGTGACACTCACAATGTCTTAATTGCCATTCTCAGGCTAATTTGGAAACGGGGCTTAATACAAGCCTGAGTCAGAGGGTATCGGAGGAAAACGTAGCAGCAGGGATGATCTGACAGGAGAGAAAGTCTTTGAGAGGCCTTAAAAAGCTTTATCTCTGGCAATGTGAGAATGCTCACTTGGATTCATTTTATTATAACAAAACACTTGTGAATGCAAAGACGTCTATGTGTTATGACAGGAATGCGCTCTTTAGGTCTGAACATTCTTTAAAGTAAATACGCTTTGCTAAAGAGGGAACCCCACATTAGTCGTGTTGTTCATCATATTTATGCGTGCAAAAGCTTCGTTTGCTGCTCAGAACTAGCTTGCCTGTGTCTGCTGGAATTTTCAAAGTCTGTGGTCCCTCCTCAACGGTGAAGTGAGTAATAGTCAAGTCTCTGAGGTGTAATCCGTCTGTTGACTCTCTCAACAGTGGTAGCAGCAAAGCATAGAAAGCAGATCACTGGCTGACCCACGGTTTTCCACTGACAATGTTTTCCACTGAGAATGTCGTCAAATACCGAAATATTTTTGGAAGTGAGTTGAATGGAAAATGGCCACGAGTGACTAATTACTCTACCATCACCAGCTAACAGCTAACGTTAGCGTCGTGCCATTCCCTGACATCTCTTGGACCTCTTTCTCTACGGAGAAACATTGTCTGTTTCCTCCAAAAACGGACCTGGAACTCTCCCGGTTGAATCATCAGTACAAAAAAATTGAACAACTGCTTTAGAAAATAAATCTGGCTCTTTAATAAATCACTTTTGTATTCTGGGTAAATTTTAGACGAACGACGCAACTGCGAAGCGCTTGTGTCGAGATGTTGACGAGAATTCGTTGAGCCAACCTCAAGGCTACGTCTGACTCTCCACAGAGGTTTCAGGATGTTGGGGGGATTAACATTCACTCCATGGAGATGACCTATCAGGATAGCATCGCTCCATCTCGCTTTGGAATTGAATTGAAAATGAGCTGTCTGTGTCTTTGCGTTCATGCTTTCCACGACTGCGATTGGAACCATATCTCATGCATTTGCATATTTGCTGGAAACACCACAGGTTTTTTATTTCAGTGATGTAATCCAGCTCCTACCAGCTGCACTCTATGCATGAACACATGTCTGAGAGCCAGGCAGTTTTTTTTTTAATTGAGACACCGAAGGCCATAAAAACGGCCATTAGGCTGTAATGGGTGGTGGCATGACATAACTGTCTGTCCATTTACCCCTTTAACTGTAACTGTTCTTAGAATAGAACTAGCCCCCGCTACCTTGCGAATAATGAGTTGATCTCTGACCCTTTGTATCCAACGCCCCATGGACAATCTCGAGCTCAGACCTGTCTGTGGCTGTGCTAAATACAAGCATCCGTGATACCAGATGCATATGATAACGCTTACTTGGATTTATTTGATATTTAAGAACAAATCTTAATATGCAGAAGACTGGCGAAATGAAGGTTTTATCATATTGTCATCACTGAGGCTCTTTGATAAGCCGGTGATGGTAATTAGATGTCTTACAGGGTGCCATTATTCAAAACGAGATACGTCTTCAAAGAGTGGAATTTGAAACAAACTGTCATCTTTATTTTCCATCTCCTGTGTTGACAGTCTGAACCTGGGATGGGTAATTTCCCCCAAATAATGACACAATAATCCACGAGGCCAGTCCGACCTCCTCCTAAGTCTTCATAGAACAGTGGTGTTAAATGCCCAGCACACACGGGCCTTCAGGAAATGACAAAGCTTTAATCACATGCGTCACCACATGGAGCTATTGGCTCTTGCTAACTAAAGATGCCACTCCACTCTAAATATGGGTTTAGCATTCAACGAGTGGGCAGCTCTCATTGCCAGGGAAACTAATGCAACGTGCCTCTTTTGTCTGTTTCTATCCAATATTGCGGATCAAAAGGAAGTTGTGCTGCATGTCACGCCGCACGAAAGATCAAAATGTTCTCTTCATGTTTCGCCATCAAACGGACGCGGGATGAGAAAGACGGAAACATCTATCTGATGAGCTTTTTTTATTCTGTCTTCAAGGTCTTAAAAGCATCTCACAAACTCGGGGCCGTGCATCGCATCAAAGGAGTGGTTATCTAACATTTATGCCTTGATTTTAGCTTGAGAGTCAGCAGTGATTGAAGAAGGCAGCATGGCGCCAGCCCACCTCGGAGACAAATAAGTGTTTGGGGAAAGACAAGGGCTACTTTACTTAACCAGCCCACTTGTAAATGCCACTATTTGTAATGGCTACAAAATGAACCACTGCTCTGCATTTGTGGGAAAAGCTAAGTCTAACCTACTGTGCCATTTAAAATGCAGACAACACTTCTCACTCTCCCCTCCAGCGACAGGGAAGTGTTGTTCTAATTATTGTCTTGACAGCATGTTGAGAAGCCACTAACAACAGTCTGCGTCGGACAACACGTCACAGGACCGTTATCAAACTGACTGTAGTGTGCGACGGTGCGTGCGCGACTCTTGTCCACTATTTAGGAGACAGGTGTGGAGAGTTCAGCAAGGTGACAACACTGTTATCACTCCCAGACTGAATGTGAAGTGAATTTCCGCCTCGCTTTATTTGTACTCTTTTGGACCACTGGAGTGTCCTTGCAGCCTGCGTTTGTTCACTATAAACTGCGTAATGGATGTTAGCTTTAGCTTTAGCTGTTTTATTTTGTCTTCAAGGTCTTAAAAGCGTCACACAACCTCAGGGCCGTGTATCGCGTCAAAGGGGTGCTAGCAGGGATTGAAGAAGGCAGCATGGCGCCAACCCACCTCAGAGACAAATAAGTGTTTGGAGAAAGACGAGGGCTAATTTACTTAACCAGTTCACTTATATTTCATTCCACTTGTAAATGCCACTATTTGTAGTGGCTATAAAATGAAACACTGCTCTGGGGTGAGCTTACCAGGGACTTGTTTTTTGTGTTTTCTTTAATTCAAGCTGCCACGCGAAACTGCTTCTTTTTCATCTGTATGACACCTCCAGACCACACAGCTATACCTGTATTACAAGTTGTTGTGAAACAAAATAATCCTAACTTTATCTTGTCAAACAAGAATGTGACAGTGTGCACTAGACGTCCATCTTATTTGGCATTTAGACAGAAAACCCAACAACCAAACATGTTTCAGACGGATGAAATCAACCCTCTGAGAGAGAACCTTTCAGGTTAGAGAAGCTAATGGAACAAATGCTAGCAGGGAAAAGTAGTAGCTCTCTACTTAGAGAATAAGAATTTAGCAATGGTGTAACACTGTTTCTCTCCCCCCCCCCCGGACAAAGAGAGACACACCGACTCTTCATTTTTCATTTTAATTTTTTAAAATACATATGAAACAGATACAATAAATCATATTCCAAATGTTTACTTTAAATTGTTACAAAAGTTATCACAAACTGTACACATCATGACAGTAGTTGCAGTTGTTCTTGCTCAATATCGACTCAACCAATATGCAAACAATTACAGCTCAAAGCTCTAAACTCCTAAACATGGAATAACTTGATAAAAGGTAGAGTTGGCTTCACTGGGCCTCCAGTTTGACTAATTGTTCACAACTATTACAGAACGTGTATGAATCTTACTCAACCACAAGTCTGAGCTGTTCAAATTATCACCAAACAATAGAAATACATTGTGATGTCTCTATTTCCATAAGGTTACAATAACGTCTTAAATTTCACTTTTGAACATGTACAAACATGGACAAGTATATATGCAAATGTAAAACACAAAGGTTGAAGTTTGAAACAGTATAACATATTCACTTCTTACATTTTCCCCTCAGTAGGTGTGTTTTTAAAGTGGTGAGATGCATGCTACAAGTCTTTTCTTTTTAATACTAAGTGCAGCACAGGGGAGAAAGAAAAAGCATAATTATATGCATGTGCAAGTAAGATAACAGTAAATAGCCTTTTTCTATTTGCTATGTTGACTTCTTATTAGTTTCTTATTACTCACATATAAGGAGAAGCTGAGTCAATGTTCTGCGTTAGATGCATTGAACTTAATTTCATATGGCTTAGTGGAAAACAATACACACAACATTTGCAAATGTTTGAGTGCGTGTGTGTATTTTCTTTTATGGATTATAATTCCCTGAATTTGTAACTGGCTGGGAACAGTTGTTTTCACGTGGCGCATCATGCAGTTTACAGCGACAGCGGAAGATCTAGCTGGCGACCTTCCGTGTTTGTCTGTCGCTTGCAGATTTGATCAGCCGTAGCTAGCTAACGCAACAAGAGGATATATGTTATATGATCAATGTTATATTTAAAGTCTTGCTTAAAATCAGCTTACGGTGTTTGGAAACTGTATTGTAATGTTATTTCAATCACACTTGATTTGACGGCTGTTTCTCTCTCTGTACTTGAGCTACATGTATCTGCTACACTTTCTCTAAATCTGAGAGTCCTGTTGACTTTTCTATCTGCAGGTAACAATAGTTTGGTTTTACACATCTGTGACAGTTGTGCAGATGCTCAATTACCCTACTTCTTCAACCAAAACCTGGATCAAGACTCACTGGACTTATTGACTGTTTTTTAGCAAATGTTTTCATGGCATTGAGCAGTGTAGCCTTTTAACTTTGTGCCATTTCACATCAAAATGCTAACTCACTAAAAGGGTCTTGGGCCAGAAAAACATGTTGCTCAAACTATAGAAAAAGTTGATGTAGTGAATCTCAGAGGGCATCTTGCAGTGAGGCCTGCCATTCATGTGGTCTGAGTATCTGTTTGGCAAATAAAGGCTTTCTGAACATTTCAAAGCAGATGTATGAAAAACAAACTCCTGAACTGAATGACAGTGAGTGCTGTGCATAGCCAGCTCTGTAGAGCACTTGAAGAACAGGGGCCGTATTCATAAAGCTTCCCAGGACACAGAATAATGATGTTTTCTGAGAATTTCCCCTCACAGTACAGACTCGAGCCTGGTAAAGATAAAAGTTATTCGCAAAGCATCTTAGCCCTTAAGAGAGCTCCTAAAGTCAAAACGGTTAGGAGTAGGGAGGGGGACTTTTAAGAGTTTTAATAGTTTCTTAAGCAGAGGAGAAAATGACGGAAAAGACACAAGAGGTAAACGCTACAGACTAGATCGTGCAGCTGTAATGTTTATGGGCGATCTCATTGGAGATGCGCTCGCATGTCCCACCCAACACAATGACACTATAACACCAGAAATGAAAGTGGTCAAAACGCTAAGACAGCTGGCAATTGGAAAATGCAGCAGTACAGCAGTGATGACTTGACTGGCCAGCAATCACGGAATCTGATGAAAGCTGAGCCATTTTTCACCCGTTAATATCGACTGGATTAAGTACTTAAAATTGCCAGCATGGTAAATGAACCTAAGCAAAACACAGATAGTAACTATCAGCATGTGATTCGGCTACTGCACAAGTTGGCCTGTGTCTTCAAACATTTTGCAGGCTACTTTTAAAGAATGGCTTTTTATTCAACAGACGCTCATTACATACAATGATATTCATAGTTACACCACATCTTAATAGAGACTAAATTCTATGATTAGGCCTTTTCACCGTCCATTCCATGCCCAGTGTCACTAAGAGCATTTTTCTTTTTTCAATCAACAATCACATTTTTTAAAAGAATGTGCCAAACGTAGCCACACCTCCTCACTAAGGTCAAAGTTTCTGTCCCCTTCTTGCTCAGAGTGCTCAGAGAATTTTCCCAAATCACTCCTAAGCTAGGACTCCTTGCTAGAAACCTTTAGGAAACTTTTTTGTTTGTTTGTGAATACGACCCCTGGAGTTTAAGAGAATTAAGAACAAAAACAATTTCAGTACAACCTTGGTATTCTTTTCTTTATAAACATACGAGAAACGTGTTTGAATGAATGCACTTTTCATACGACATGCTCACGACACACTGGCAGGCAACACAACTCCTCAGCAACTCTGAGCAAACGTCTGGTGTCTTACAGAGGTGGTGTTATCATTCTAGCTGTGATCATCAAGGTGTCCGTGGAGGTTTGGGTGAAGGACACGAACCTTGACTCTCAAAGCTTGATGCTCTTCCAGGCCACTGCAAGGTAAAATGTCACAAAGCACAACACGTTATAGAAGCTTTGCCGTCCTTTTGTGGGAACTAAGCAGATTATTTCTCTAGCACGCAGGATGAACTGTGATCATAGGCAAAATGGTTGTATTGGCCCGGATGGGTCAGGTCACATTAAGCAGCAGAGCCAGATCTTCACACAGGGGGATGTGGCATCATCCACATTGGTTGTAAAATACTTAAAATCTCATGACATTTTCTTCTTTTACGTGCATGCACTCTATGCATATACCATATTTCCTCCGATAGCGGCCGCAGCCTTTATTTACCTGAACTGCAGAAGGTACCAGGCCTTAATCTGAAGCAGGCTTGTATTAGAGGCAGGCTTTGTTTCTAATTCCCTCTGTTTGATGAGTATAATTGGTCATATTTTAGTACGAAGCCTTCTAGCGCGTCACTGGACAGAAACCCTTACCCTTAATTTCTTAACAAGGCTTTTATTGTGTAACATTCGCATGTAACCTGCTGTGGAAAACAATTGACTTGCAAAGTTCCTGTAGGGCAAATGTAGCTGCTGCCATCTTGTGGCGCATGTAAGTTACTACAACATACAGTTGGGCTGAGACGAAACACCTGCAGTGACTGAAATAGGACAAGAAGTCATTAAATGAGTAAACCAGAACAACAGTGTTGAAAATAGTGGGATTATGTTGTTGAGGTTATTAAATTAAAGCGATGGAAATATACTAGGTTAGTTGGCATGCTCATAATATGACAGCCACCGGGAGTTTATTCAGCCTTATTGTTTCCCCGGCCTATATGGAAGGCTGTCTTTTATTTGTTCGTTACTGGAGACCCAGCTTTTTCTTGACTACCAGTTTGCATTTAAGGAAATACAGTATGTTGATGATTTTACTTTATCTGTAAAGTGTGCACAGAGAGAAGTGAAGGTGAAGTTGATTTAGGAGCTTGTCAAGAGCTTTGTCCTCATACTGCAGTGACAAGAGACAGCGTCAGTGCACTTTGCTGAATGTTGCCAATGTTGCCAAGGCATAGAACAGTTTCACCGTGTAACAGAATATGATCTGTATATTATGAAACTATTTGTGGTTAAAATCTACCCTTTGAGTCTGAATCCCGCATCCCCTGCAGGCCTGAACGTTGGCTGAAAAAACAAAACACAACAAAAAAACCCAAAAGTGTAGTCAGCTTGGGTTCAAGGCAATTACAATGGATTCCAGCATTTAGCACAGTGGGGAAAAAAGTAGAATAAGACAGCGTCGATCCCCAAGTGGGATTTTCACCTCCACAAACATGCGAAACTGCCAGAACATTGTTAGACACCTGTGAACAACAAAATCCTCCTCTCTGTTTGCATGGTCTGTATGTTTTCAGCACTTATATGGCTTCCATTTGGAACCTCACACACGTCCCTATTGAGCTTGTGAGCAGGTGTTAAAGCCTCCTGCTCTTCCACTGGTCTGGACAGCTGCCCTGCCCTGGCTGTTCCATTGGCTGTACCTGGAGTGTCATTGCAGGATTATTTATAATGCTTCCTGCCTGTTCTAATGCATTCTGTTACATTTTTCACAGCACAAACGGTCCCCAAGAATAGATATATAAATAATATACATAATCTAAGTTGACTGTTGTTAGAAAAATATTCTACTCGAGACCAGGTGACCAGTGTTTATTAGAGAGCAATGTGTTTAAGAGCTACAGAGGATGTGGCTTTTGCCTGTGATCACAGTTTTAACCAAAGCATATAAAGTAGTTTTACCACTGAAAATGGGTAATCACCTGTATTTTCCTATTCGTCGGATGGGGAGTGGGTGTGGCAAAAAAGGAAGAAACATTGATAAAATGTAAAATATCAAATTACATTAACAGGGGGGGAGACAGTTAGCCTTCTAGCAACTGTAAAACTGTCTTACAGACGTTACACATGGCATCTTATTAGATATCAAGCTAGACACCAAAGCATCCGAGAGAGAGTCCGCTGGGTTTTGTTTGCAAATTGCAAAGCTGCCAACTTCTCTATGAGGACATGACTTCGTCAGCACTTGGTCCTGATGCTGTTGGTCCAGAAGGAGCTCCACTGTGTAAGGCAACTGCTCATTAAACCACTATATATCGCTTTTTAATTTCTACTCCAGTAAAATACACACACATGCAACATGTAAGTAAGACAGTATTGGAGTTGTTGGAAAGCACCTTTTACCAACCTAGGCTAGCTGTTTCCCACGCAAAACACATTTGCAATCTCTTTATTGAACTCACAGAGATGAAATGAATGTTCTCATCCGACTCTTTTTCACAGAAAAAGGCCCAGATGTTGTAGGCTGGTCTAAAATTATTTCAATCTGGATTTGTATGTCCCCATATATCAAAAGTTGAAGAGTAGCTGCTGGTTATGTTTCAGATCGGCCAGGGTCCCTCAAAATATAAAAACTGAACGTTAACTGTGAAAGAATGTGGTGTGTGATTTTCATATCACCAGATTTTCAAATAGATATTCAAAATAAATACAGGTATATTGCTGGATTTTGAAACAAAAATAATGAAGGAAGAAGCTCAACTAAACAGAGCTGGGATCACCCAAAAAAAGATTTGACAATCTGTTGTGTTGCGCTGCATTGCACAGCATCCGTTCTGGTCAACATCACACATTCAGGAGCTTGTAGAAAGCTCTGTAAATATGAGTTCTTTGAGACTGGGGTAAAAGAAGTGTCTGTACCTCTCCCAGAGCGTGCCAGTGTGTGATGGGCTTCCGCGGGTAAGCCAACATTTCATTCCAGTGATCCCGTCCGAGACCCTCAGCATCCGGCCCGGTGCGACACACACCAATCACCTCATTGTGTCCAACCCTGTTGGCAGTAAAACACAGACATCAACACACATTCGGATGCGTAGAGTAAAGCTTCTAGTGGACCTGGTACAGACACAAAAAACATGAAAAGGTAAAGGCATATTTCACCAGTCTTAGATTAAATAAATGTATTGAAAAGAAGCTGGAGCTACAGTAGCTGACCTCAGTTACACACCTCCTCAAAAAAGGGCACACGCCCATATTCTAAATGTTTCTCCTCATCTGTGACATGTGTTGACTTGTAGTTAGCGTGTTAGCATGTAATGAATGTACAGTATCCAGTGACCGCTTGACTCACCGATCATAATCCATCACCATGATGGACAGACTGACTTGTTCCACGTTCTCCGGGGGAATGTCAAAGATGATGGCCTCGTTGTACGCTGGATTAAGGGTGCTTTTCTTGGTGGTGGTTTTTCGCTTCTTTAACCTCCGTCCATCACATATCAGGTAAACCTTCACATAAGGGTCTGGGAGACATGTTTACTGTCATTTAACAATTTGTCCATTTGTGAAATTATAGTTAAATGGCATGATAAACAAAAACCTAACAATACAAATGCTAAGGGAACAACAAATTTCATAACAAACTTTCAATGATTCGTTCTCACTGGGCCCCCCCCCCCCATTTCCATTCTAAGTGGCCACCTGCTGTCTCGTTTCAGATAAATTTGACTTATGGCTCTGCTTGTGCTTTTGATATGAGCCACATCTTACTTGCTGCCGGTTTACCTGAAGAGCCTGTGATGTCCATGGCTTTGAGGTTTCTG
Organism: Gadopsis marmoratus; assembly: GCA_036023855.1. Classification (NCBI taxonomy): domain Eukaryota; kingdom Metazoa; phylum Chordata; class Actinopteri; order Centrarchiformes; family Percichthyidae; genus Gadopsis; species Gadopsis marmoratus. The sequence goes on from JAVQJF010057050.1 coordinate 25,062, forward strand.
CATTTGATGACTGTTAGGGTCATTCTCCCTGCTGTGGGGAGGTAGCACAGCGAGTACATGATCTCCCCCAGGTCAACGCTCTCCTGGAGGACAGAGAGGAAAGACAACAGGGCGCATTTCGTACTTTTTAAATGCGTAAATGCCAAAGCGAAGGAGTGAACTGGTCGGTAAATAAAAGGAGGTCGGGTTCTATGGATGGGCATGTTTTTTGGTGCACGACTTTGGTCCAAACAGAAATATCTCAACAACTATAGGATGTTTGCCATGAGATTTTGTACGGACATTCACGGTCACCAGTGGGAGAATCCTACTTAGTTTGATAACCCCCTGAATTTTTCTGCAGTGCTCTCATGAGGTTGACATTTTTGTTTCACATATGGACCACGGTAGCTGAAAACAGTATTTTCTTCAGGTAGTCAGCTGGCTTGACGTTAGCCTGTCATGTTGGAGATTGTATCGTCGTGATGATTACGTTTAATGGATAGCGTGGGTTTTAGGAAACCGATGGAAACGTTTATGAACAAAGATTCACAGTGGCAGAGTAGCTAGCATGTCATTGGACGCAACTATAAATTATAATGTTAATGTCAATGCTGACTGTGAAGAAAGAGAGTAAAGAAGACATTATAGCAGCAAAATGAAACATGATATATATTGCTATTGGATCAACTTTGAGAATTGAAAGCAGTGCTGTGTTGGCTGATTTTCATAGCAATTGTAGTAGGTGTTATCCAAGACTGTTATTTTTTTGTTCTTCTGGCAGTAGAGTTTTCATATTTCAGCACACGCAATTATAGATTGTGACTTTAAATATCAATGAAATGTATCGCTGAATGGAAAGATTATTTTCCAGTCAAATCAGCTGTGGAAATACTCAGTTCTGCCCGCAACAAATGCTGCAAATGCCATAAGAGCGCGCGCGCGCACACACACACACAGAATTATACATCTTAACACCTTAATCTCCAGTATTCCACAAAGTAACTGAAGCTGCCCTCGGGTGCATCAACACAGGAGGAAGTTTTCAGGGTAATCTATGGCCTGCAGTTAGAGGAAGCAAATATAATCTTCATACTAGACGACACATGCAAAGCGAAGGAATGGCTCAAATCATACTCGGCTGACATATTTAACTCTCAGCTGACAAGACATTTAAACTCTGCAGCACTACGAATTAATATATCTTTAATTTTGCTCTTTGACGTGCCTGGAAATGTTTTAAACCGAAAGCAACCAGAACAGTTCACCTTTCCTGTCCATGTCAACATTGTTTACATTTTCTGTACTGTAGATTGGTACACATCAAGTAAAAAAAGAGAGAGAAGTCCATTGTGGCTCATTTTGTACATGTCAAAAAAACAAAACCCCTCCTCCATGTGGTTCTTGAACTCAGTAAGCAACTAGAGGGCACAAAGACAGTCCACGGCTCCATAATCCCTGACGTCTGATATCTAAATTATAAAAAGAAAATGTTTAGTGGCCTTTAATCTGCATTCTAATTTTCATCTGGATTCAGATCAGCCTTACCTAGATGCAGATCACAAAGCTTCATAGTGATACATAATGCATGCACCACATTTTGAAAAATAACATATGTTCAAAAACGCCTTCTATCACAATGTTACAAAATTCTTTTTTTTTTTTTAAAAAGGTCCTGGGTGTGAACCTAACTGTACACCAAATTTCACTAAAATCTGTTAACACGTTTGAGATTTCCTGCTAATTTATAAACTAGGCCCAGACTATATACACTTATAGCCTAGAAACTCTCGTTTGTGAGCCAGTGTTAGCATTCCGTAGCAAGCCTCTTGATCTTACCTGTACCAAGAATAGAAGGCACACCCGTCTGAAGCATGGTTCTCTATTTCCAATACTTAGCCCCAGAAGGTGGGACATTCGTTATCCTTTCTAGTAACGCCTTTTTGGAAATGAACAGATTAGCAAATAAACTTTGACAATCCTAATTCTAAGTGCTTTTAAGAAACATCCAAATATAAACCTCTCTCGTTGAAAGCCAATAAACAAACACCAATGTTGATGGAAATTGAAAAAGTCATCTCTAGCCAGTCTGCATGCAAAACTGAATATATAATTCTTCTGTTGATTTTTAAATACAGCCTTTAAATACAACGACAATGGCTCATTGTTTCACGATGAAAACAGGCATGAAAAAAGGAGAGACTCTTGAGTAAACTGTGATAAGTGTTAATGTAGGAGTGAAATGCATTCTGAGTTCACATGAGGACATACTATCTACTGTACACTATAACTATTGTGGCAAACCAGAAAGCCACTCCAGCATATGAGGCGAGTGGCCAGGCTTAGGCTCAGGTTGTGGGAGGTGATAGGAGCGTTTTATCCAGTGCACGTACTGCAGCCTCTGGGCGCGTGGAATTGGTCACACCTGCAAGCCACCAGGTAATCAGGGGAGGCAGATACTCATCAAGCTGGCGGGCAACATAAGAGGCAGTTTGGATAAAGAAGCGGGAGAGGACATGTTGAGGGGGCTTTTTCACCCAGAGGATGTCAAGGAGAGCTGGCCAGGGAAAAGAAAAACCCCACTGGACTCAAGACGACAATAATATAGACTCACCGCTCTCTGCTTTGCTCCTCACGACAACCACACTTTGAAGAAGGTCACGGAGACAAAGAGTTCAGTTAAAGTTTCACCCACTCCCCTTTCCCCTACTTCTTTATTAAATGACACTTTGTTTTTGTCAACTGTCTCTGAGCTTCCTACTTTATGGTGAATCTTGCCCCTAAATCCCCGCCGGGTTGTGACATTTTGGTGGAGAATGCGGGCATTCCTGGTCCATTGCTGTAGATTCACCATGAAATAAGTACTCTGACGGGAAGTCGCACAGTTCTATGGAGAAATCACTGGCCAACCTTAGAGACTTGCAAGAGGCTATGAATACTCTGGGCCAGCCTTTGGTAAAGCCAGAGAAGCCTACAAAACCGAGTAAAGTGTTTAGACTGTTGAAGATGATATTGAGGCTTATCTTGAAGTGTTTGAGAGGAGCAAAGCAGAGTGCGTCTATATTTATCGTTGGCTTTTCCCTGGCCAGCTCTCCTTGACATCCTCTGGGTGAAAAAGCCCCCTCAACGTGTCCTCTCCTGCTTCTTTATCCAAACTGCCTCTTATGTTGCCCGCCAGCTTGATGAGTATCTGCCTCCCCTGATTACCTGGTGGCTTGCAGGTGTGACCGACTGCAGCGCCCAGAGGCTGCAGTACGTGCACTGGATAAAACGCTCCTATCACCTCCCCCAACCTGTGCTTGGGGACCCGCATTCCTGTGCTGGAGTGGATTGGCTGTTTCCCGTGGTTTGCCACACCGTAGACCCTTTTTTGTGTAAATACTCTAATGTTTGAGAACATATGGCTGCTGACAAAAACAAACGGCGAATATGTCTTGTGATCGGATAATTTCATTGTGTTGCTATATTTACATCTATAGAATAGCCAGCGCTGTGGGTGTTTGGACGATGAAATGTATTTCCCAAAGCATTTGAATTATGCAATGTGTTCCACCTGCCACTTTTGTGGGACGTTGTTGATGAATTCAGTGAGTCAGTGCAATTCTTCATCTTTAGACCTTTCTAAAAACAGTATACGTTCCGATTCGCTGCGTTTTGTTTTGTTTGGTTTTCCTCAATGATGGCACAGAAGTCTGGCGCAGCATTTCTTACATGGCAACAAGGTCCATCCATATATGTGAGGATTTGGCAGTGTGTTAGTGTGAACGCCAACTCACCATAGTTGCTGCGTGAATATCCTTCCACACCACAGCCTCCCTGGAAAGATCAGAGAGTTCAAAGAGGTTGTCCACCACCACCTCGCCAATCATATCGTGGCTGGTGAAGCGGTCAAAGTCGTAGACGCTGAAGTGCAGCTTGCGGTTGCAAATCTCATCGTACGCCACGGGGAAACAGAAGGTCTCGTCAAACATGGGGTTCAGATTCTTGCGATGGACTCGCGTCTGGAACTTCTTCTTCCTCTCCGGTAGCAGGTAGATCTTCACGTATGGGTCGGAGGTGCCGATGAAGTCTTTGGCAGGCAGATCCAAGGCCTTGAGGATTGTCACTACCAAAGCTTGCTCCTCGTAGTCGTAACGCAGTGAGAAGCTGAGCTTTCCGCAAGTCTCCACGGGCTCTTTGGCCTCGTCCTCGGAGTCCACGGATTTCTGCTTGTAGAGTTCGGGTTTTATTCTTCCAATGCTTACTGTAGAAGACTGGCGGAGAGGCACTGTGTCCATGCTGAAGTCAACGCTGGTGACATTCATCTGACGAGGCAGATGGCGCCGGAATGAATTGTGCCTGTTGGAAAGGGTAAAGGGCATCTAGTAAATGTCTCAAGTGTCAGTGTTATGCACGAGTGGCTTTGTTATGATGGGCGCTAATGGACCTTGATTTTATAGACAACCTGAGGACGCTGACATACCTCACAGAAAATTCAACATACTGCTCTTTCTTGCTGAACGTGGCTGGTTTAACCCTGAAAGTAGCACCACAGACAATAAAACCACAAGTGGCCAAACTGAAATACTTTATTTTGGTCACCACTGACCGTGGTTTTGGGAAATGAAAACACATCTCCAGTATTCAGATGTGAGCTCTCGTACAAATTACCTGCAGATTTCTGTGAAGCTGACATCTTTCGACAAAACCACGGCCGTGATTGACTCACCAATCATGTCACCTAGCAACTGGCCCTCCTCCCTTCTGACAGCAAGACAGTGATCCGACAGCCACGACACAAATGTTATGGCACAGGAAGCACATCTGAAAATTAAATGCTACACTCAAGTATGGTAAACATAGAAGGCTTCATGTTGTTGTTCTAACAGGCAGTACAAACCTTAAGAGAAAAGGAAAAAACACTCGTAACAACATCGTAACAACATTGTGTTCTTCTTCTTTAAACCTCTAAATCGTCTTTAAACCGTAACATACACTCAATCCACTGGGGATTACATCAAATCCACTGCTAACACCAGAGATTAAACCCTAATTGTATTGTTTCACTGATCACGAACAAAAATAAGATGGAGATAATGTGAGTTCAGTGACTTAATAGGTTTCTTTTCTTTTTTTGCATTTTTCCAAAAAACAATGCCACATG
>JAVQJF010057067.1:0-19025 GCA_036023855.1 Gadopsis marmoratus
AATCTAAAGGTGGCCGAGCTTTTGCCATCAGGACCCTGGACTCTGGACGACCTGCCTGAGGAGATCAGGCTGCAGAGTCAGTGACCTCTTTAAATCACTTCTTAAAACACATTTTTATAGACTTGCTGTCATGTGATGTCGCCTTTATGTATGTTTTAATTTGTATTTATTAATATTTTATTTTTCATCTTGCTTTCATTTGCTTTAATTTATTTATCTTTTACTGCTTTCTGTTTTATTGCTTTCTGAGTCTCCTGTTCTTTGCTTTGTCTGTCAAAGCACTTTGCAAACTGTTTTTAGAGGTGCTGCATAAATAAAGTTGTTATATTATTATTATTATTATTATTTAGAAAAGATCGGGAACTACTGGTAAATGTAAGCACATTGCTGCTGGTGGCAGAAGTTAGTTTGAATGACCACCAAACCACTTGTGAAAGCTGTAATAAGAGCTTCTTCAGGGTATCAGCTGTCCGCTGAATTGAGGAGAGGATCCTGACTTTCTGAAAGGAACCAAAAGATTTAATTTACTTTCCAGGCTCTTGAATAGAGTTTGGTTTTGACATTTTCTACACACAACAGAAGGGGCAACATGTCGGCGTTGGTTGCACTGATGCACAAAGTCCAAGTTATCGAATTCTTGCTCAGGGTCCTCGGACTTATAGTTCCATTTAGAAAAGCAGGCGCTTTGTCTCCAAACGCCAGAGGGCTTCTTCTGAATGGAGCCGAAAGCACCTTGAGGTTTTATTGGAGCCAATGACCGTGTGCTGCTGTTGTGGTCAAAATGACCCTTCACCGTCGGATGTGATGAGCTGTCTTAAGTTCAGAGACACAGCAAACCTGCTTTGTAATTAAACACATGGATGGAAGGGCTTTTTTAAATGTGCACATGTCCAACTGACGAGATATGACAGGATGCTTTTAGCTGCATCATTATTTATACAGTTGCCCTGCAAGATGGAGGATGTTTCAAGTACACGCTGTGTAATTTGTTGCAAAATTACAGGGGACATGGTGTTTAGAAATAGCCCAGGTAGCAATTTGCAGCATTAATGAGCTCTTATTTAATTGCAGAGCTGTCACATGTTTGCAGATTTAAAGAAAAGAAGAAAGCTCCCCTGTTATGTTCTCTCTTTTTCTGTTGTTGTTGTTCACTCTGAATCTTTGCACCGTCTCTGTAAGCAATCGTTGACCTCTGACCGTTCCTAAATCAAAAGGCTTTTTATAGCTGCAGCCTGTTGCGTAACATACCTGCGGCTTGTTCCCGAGTCTGACTGAGCCGGCGCCGCCATCATAGTATCCAGGTCAATTTTCCTGACAAGATAAGCCCGTCTGAACTGTTGTTGGATTATGAACTAAAATAAACCGTCCGATGATGGGTCACTCACTGCCTGTTCAATATTTAATCTGACACCTACCAATCAGATGCTCTAATTAGCGCTGGACTAATGTTACTGACACTGATAGTCTGTGGATTCAAGCTGCTTTTTGTATGTTTTGTTCACATCTACACAAAAACAAAAATGACAAAAGAGGTGAAATCTCCAAACTACATTTAAATGCTAAAACACAGCTAACAGTGTTTTTGTTTTTTTTATGTAGCAGGGGAAATAGCGTCTTAAAACTCCTGAAGCAGGTCAATATCTCAGCCAAAGTGTAGTTTTAATTACCCAGATTAACAGACAAATCCCTGCTTTTCATTGGTCAGACAGACTGGAGCTGGAAGCAGAAACGAACTGTTCCAAGTGTCCTGATTTATCCTGAGTTAGCCCTGATTAGACTCCTATTGTCAGACCTTCGGTTTAACTGTGGCCTCTGATCGAGGACAAAGAGCAGCTTTGACACGCGGGGCCAGAAGATGACAACTGGAATCAACATTCTGGCGTCCCGCCTGGGAACGCCTGCAGTAAGATCCAACTCCATCATAAAGGCCAAGTTTAGTCCTGCAACTCCACACAAACAATCCAACCATTTTTAAAACAAAGATTTCACTATACAAATTGAGACTGCACATAAAAAGTCTTGTTCTCTTTTGCTAAGGAAGAATGTAGTAAACTAGCGCAAGGAAGCGATGTTTGGAAAGCATAAATGGAAATTGAACTGCCGCACTGACGACCGGAACGTCAACCCTGCGTTGTAGTTTAGGATTAGGCTGAGTGGGTTGTGTTTGTTCATTCAACTGAATTGGATGTTTCTTCAAATTCATTCAAGCTTGATGTTTATTTATATTCGACAGCGCTATGGTTTATATTTCATGGCTAATTTGTATGTATGTAACAGTTGTATTTTAAATGGATATGGTTTTGAAACACCGTTTTAGACCTTCATGCTGGGATATATCAAAAAAATGAAAAAAATATAATTGAATCTAAATTACTATAAATATATATATATATATATCTATATCTATATAGATAGATATAGATATATATATCTATAAATATATAGATATATATAGATTCAAATGATTGAGGGTGGAGGTTGGTGCTGTACAGTAAAGCCAAGGACATTGAGGGGGGAGGGGGGGACAATAGGCTTCATGGTAACCTGGTTTTAGATTTCAACACGCTAACTTTATTGCTGCTGTTAAATAAAGACTATCAATCATTAATGGTTATCAGGTGTAGCACAATTCATTTGATAAATGCTCCATCTGGCACCTTTTTTAATCAAACAAAGCACCAAGCTACAATCCCATTGTGTTTACACTGCGTTGCCCGTTCCTCCCTCCGCGTGCAGTCATTGGCTTAGCGGTCGACATGTGATCATGTGAAAGTGTTGGAGGGAATATGTTTATGCGCATGGAATTCTTTAAAATTAAAAAATAGGCTACAACTAGCACTACTGTGGCTTATATGAGCTCAGTGGCTGAGCTACAGTAGCGCTTGAGGCTAACAGATGGCCAACCTGTGGCTCTGTTTTTGGCCATCTACACCGTGTGTGTGTGTGTTTATAGCTGCGAGTGCACATTAACTCGCATGTCGATCCTCTGCTGAAAGAGGGCGACGGGGAAATGGGATTTTTGCTGCACAGAACGGTTTGGTTATTTGAAGCGAAGGCAGCGCAACAAAAGAGGGCGACTGGGAAGAGAAAGTGAGATAGTGAGCAAATGGATTTTAGTCATGTTTACCTGCCAGTGGTGCTTTTTTGGTTTTGTTGCCATGGCAACAGCAGCTCTCTGTATGTGTGTGTGCGTGTGACATGGGATGTAATTCTGCCTGTCGCCGGTGTAGCCTGGAGCTGCTTCCCCAGCTGCTGGTTGCCATGAGACCAGACAGACACATCATCCAGTCCAGTGATAGATCGTTTCTCTTGACACTCTGAATCACTAAAGAGATTAGGTGCATTTTGTTATCTGAGATATGTCGAGATAAATACATGCTAACAAGACAAATCTCACTTATTTGATGGCCATGTGTAATTTATATCAGTCTGCTATAAAACAGGCTAAAGAGCACATTTTGATTATTCAACATCACAACAAGCAGCTGTCCAATAGATCAGCTAGCTAGCTGTAGCTACAGTAATTAGTCTTTTGGTGAAACAAATAATATTGTAACAGCTAATATGATGAATGATTCTGAGAATTTACCTGTAACAAGGTAAGGAAAGCTACTGTAACTGTACAGCTGGTGATAATTCAGATAATATCATGGATAACTTCAATTTACATTGTAGTCAATTAATGATGTTTCCATCACATGTTGGTTATGGTTTTCCCATGCATGCTAACTGATAGCTAGGAGTTAAGACTCTGAACCTCATCTTATTTGCATCCATGTGTGGTACTGTAATTACTACAGTTGTGTTTTCTTTGCTATTAGCTATCTAACTGTCCAACAGACTCATTAGCAAGAGATTGTTAACTAACTAACAAAGCAAACAAAACTATTGTAATTGCACAGCTAATGATAATTAACCATATTTCATCAGATAGCAGCCGGGCCTTTATTTAGCTGAACTGCAGAAGATACCAGGCCTTTATCTGAAGCAGGCTTCTATTAGAGGCAGGCCTTTGTTTCTAATTCCCTCTGTTTGATGAGTAGAGTTGGTCATATTTTAGTATAAAACCTTGTTTTGATCCGCGTCCGATCACCCTGTTAAAGTTACTTCAGCACTTCCTGTGTCAATTTCAAATTAAAAGCCTTCTAGTGTTTCAGTGGACACGAACCCTTACCCTTCATTTCTTAACAAGGCTTTCATTGTGTAACATTTGCAGGAAACGTGTTGGAAAATTAATTGACTTGCAAAGTTCACGTACAGCACTTGAAATGTCGCTGCTGCCATCTTGTGGCGTTTGTACGTTACTACAACATAAATAGCGTGATGTTGAGTTTATTAAAGTGATAGAAATATACTACGTTAGTTGGCGTGCACATAATATGACAGCCAGCGGGAGTTTATCCAGCCTTGTTTTTTCCCCGGCCATATTTTATTTGTTCGTTTCAACCGCACCCCCGGCCGTTCTTTTTTTATTTAAGGAAATATGGTAGCTAATATCACACATAACTTTAATTTACATTGAAATATAGTCAATTAATTATGATTCCATCGCATGTTAGCACAGGAAGATACCTGCTGAATTCATTGTGAAATATATGTTATTTATAAAACACTGTCCTTTACTCTAATTTACACATATTGTAACTAACCAGGGGGGGCTGTTAGGCCTTACTGTTAGAACTGCTAAGAGTTCCCTTACTCTCTTGTTGTACAGCACTATTTTCAAAGGCAGGTGTAAATGTGGAAACGTTCTGTGTCCGTCTTCTTATCACAGAAGGGTGCTGAGATGACGGAAGTAGAGCCAGTGTTGGACTTTGCCTCTTCGGGGCGCTCGGGGAGGAGGAACGCCCTGCCTGACATCCTGGGCTCTCCTGCGGGCGTGAACCCTGGCGATCTGCCTCTTAAGCTGGCCGAGCTGTCCCTCAAAGGTAAAGTACGCAGTGTTTTCCTTTTTCGTTATTACAATATTGAGCACAAGGCGAATTCAAACTAATCAACTTTTACATTGAATTCGTAGTGCACGTCCTGACGTCATGCACGGTTTGAAATCTGTCAAGCTTACAAATTCCCATGAACTTTGTTACAGGCCATATGTGGATATTGAGATATAGTATATTTATTTAAATACTTGAAGTTTTTTGGACAGAGAAAAGCTGATGGGACACAATGGGGGAAAAAGCCTAATCGATCATGATGACGCGTCACTTCTAATTCAAGCTCAACCCAGGCCTGACACTGCTAGCTACCCAGGTAGTCACATTTGGTCCTTCGGGCCAAGTTTTGGGCCAAGTTTTCAGCTCCAGCTTTGGTCTTGGATTGCCACTGAGGAATTGGCTCTAACTTGCCATTTCCACGCCAGAATCATCTCAAGTCATTCATCACGAGTCTGGCGAGTGTGGCTACCAGGCGCTCCAAATTTAGACCACTGTTGGGCCGAGTATTTTTGACAGTATGGGTAGCAAGCAATTATAACATTATGACGATATAACAAATGTGCATGCTCCAAAAATGCATTAAGTACAATTCTGGCTTTGCTAACGTCTTGTTCTGGACACCATGCTTTTCCCTCCTGTAGCCCCAAATGAGTCCCAGAAGAGAAACGCAAATAATTTTTAAATCAGTTGCTACATTTGGTGGCTTTGCAGGGTTTTTTTCGACATAACAGGAGCCATAAAATGACTCAAAAGCAAATGTCAGCACTTAGTGATATAATAATCGTTAGGTCATTGGTATTGATCAGCAATAGATTTGGACAGTCTTAATTCTTTGTTTTTGTCCTTGAAAGTGACTGCAGCGTATTTCTTCTGTTTGTGTGTAGATGGTCCGGGCGGGGCCCAGTCACCCACGGCGGAGGAGCCACCAGCGCCGCCGGACAGCTCGGAGGGGAAAGAGGGATCATAGGGACTCGTTTATTTACCTCCCCGGAGACCTGCAAAGATAACCTGAGAGGCGGGATGAGGAACGAGACAGAGGGCGACCTGTGGGACAAAGAGCGATTATCTGTGGAGAGTCAGTCTGTTTGCAAAGCAGCTGAGCCACGGAGGGAGAGTGACGGACCGACTCCCCAAGGACTGGCAGCCAGGAGCTTTGGACTGTTTGGCACTCAGCACAATCTGAAAAGCGTCAGGCGTCACTTAGTTATGAACCTGTAGGTGTGAAATACACTCACCAGGCACTACACTGAGAATCAAAGGGACCGTGACAGATTGTACACTGTACACTACTATTTTTGTATGGTTTATTAAAAGCTAAAGAAAAAACAGGTTCTCGTAAGTCAAACTGTAACATGTACCATAACCTGTTGATTCTTGTTTTATAGTGACGTGTGTTACATTGGCAATAGTCGGGGGCAGTAACCTGGGAACTCTTTGTGTTGTCTTGCTCACGTATGCTTTTACACTAAACGTGTCGGATCTACTGTGTGTTTTCAAATCCGAGGCTGTTGTGCAGTATAGCTACATTGTAAATGTACAGTTTTTATCCCCCCCAAGACTGTTTTGACCCTAGCAACAACGACCAGGGATCTGATCCAGTCTTTTTAGGAGGTGACAAGTTGGAGCCGTCCATATCTTGAGACATTCCTTTAGAGAACAGTGTCCCACTGCCAGCAGTGTACACCCTGCTTCATTATCATGCTGAGAAAAGTCAAGCCTTTAGTTATTTGGGGGTTTTTTTTTGTTGCTCAAGGCTGCTTTTAAAAGTCTCTTAATTTTGCTCTGAACCTCTGAAAGTGTGCCTAGTGGCAGTTCACAACCAAACACCTGTGTTGTGTTCTTTCCCTGCGAAGTACTGTTATTGACTATTTTGGGCTACTAATATTTCCTGTTTTAATAGGAGGTATGATAACCCCCCCCCCAACTGCTTATAAGTGAAATAAGAATAACACTTTTGTAACCTGCAATGCAGACCTGCATCTGCATAGTCTACACTCCTGCTGTATACCGTCAGGAGAAGCGTAACCTTCAGCGGGGCTTTTTTTGGTCTGTTTTTTGCAGCGTGATGCTCCTCGCACGTGCTTCTTATAGCGGCGGCAGCATATGCCCGCCGACTGGGCATGGGAGCAAGCATCAAGCAACACCACCGCCGCAATTTGTTTCGAGTGCCGACAAATGGCAGCACGCTCCCTCCGCACAGAGGGAAGTCTGTTCACACTCATCGACACATAAGCCGAGCTGTGAATGGGATCCACGGCTGAGAGAACCACAACGAGAGTCCACGTTTGCCAGCTAGCCACTCACTGCTACTGTGTATATACTGTACTGTAGTATAATGTGTGTCATACACGCTGCCTGTATGATTACCTGACTTTATTCACATACTGTACCCACAAAGGAAACAATGTTCTGTAATTGTCTCTATTTGAAGATGTTTTGCCGGTGGCTGTGTCTTTACGTGGATGTTTGACGAGGAAAGCCTGGCGTGCTGATGCTGTACTACTGCTGACGCTGATGGGAAAGTGCTTGTGGTCTGTCCCAAGCTGTATGATCAACACTTTTTATTTGGGGGTGGGGGGGTTGATGAATCAGAGGTGTATTTTGTAGTGTCCTGATCTCAAAAGTGGTGCGTATATTTTACTTTGCTGGATTGGATCCGTTATGTTGATTCTATCTGGTGGTGGAAATTGCCATATTAAACTTGCAAAGCTTTACATATAGCGCATCTGTGTGTTGAATAGTATCATTTCTATGAAAGGACCTCAATTCTAGCATTTTACATCTTGGCATACATCCAGCATGTTGGAAGGTATTTAAATGATTATGATATAAGTGAGTATTTGGAGTGTTTTTAGCCACACTAGCAACGGGGCTCTGTGGAGGGCAAGGTCAGTACACCACTTGGGTCCAGTCTCAAATAGCTCAACAACTGTTGAATGGATTGCCATGGAAATGTGTACAGACATTAATGTTTCCCAGAGGAAAAAGCCTACAGACATTGTTGATGTCCTGACTTTTCATCTAGGCCACCAGCAGTTCAAAGTTTCACTAAATACCAGGCTAAATACCTGCAAAACAAATATATCGTCAACCTCAGATGACCATGGTAAACATTTTCCTGCTAAACATCAGCATGTTAGATGGTCTCTAGCTTTAGCATTTAACTCAAACGCACCACTGAAATAAGTGCAGCCTCACAGAGCTGGCTGTAGACACTAAATAGCTGATGAATCCCCAAATTCATTATGGCAGCGGTCACCGTTGCACGCTCATGCCCGTTGCAGAGAGAGAGTGAGTTCTGCACGCTAAATATAACGACTTGGTGGCAGGTAGAGCAGAAAGACTGCAAAAAGAAAGCACTTGTTCATGTTAAAGGGTTTGCTCCAATGGTACACATCAAAATGTGTTTCCACGTGTTCTATCGTCTGTGTGAAAACATTTCTTTAAAGTCTTTTTGTGTCAGTCGGCGCTGAAGATTACGAGTTTGAAAATGTAAAGAAATCTGGGTGTGTGGAGTGAGAAAGGAGTGAGCTCACCAGACGTCTGTAGCCTGCTGCTCATCACGGCTTGAGGCTTAGCTGCTACTGGCACAACACTTCCGACGCAGTTCAAGTTGTTACAGTTCGTCTGACGAACCTGTCTGTATAAGACTTAATGGGGAGCAAGAACCTTGCAGCAGGTGTCACCTACACACAAGATGTTTCAAAATCAAATGGACAAATTGCCATAAAGGGCTTCATGCTGCCAGAAGATCCACAGGTTTTTTACCTGAATCGGCCGATCAGACATGTTTTTTGCTGAGGTGATGCAGGTTTCATGTTATACGGCTTCAGTGCTATGCTGCCTACTACTGATCATTACAGAATGGACAACTAAATCAGTGAATTCAATGAGAAAGCCTGACTTTTCCTTATCATGTAGCTATAGTAACGGTGGCGGTGCTTATGAAAACAAAGAATACACTTTTCTGCCTTTTGCATCATCCGCTCAGTGCCGTTTGACTATAGCCACCATCTGTGATGGAGGGCACTTGAAATGGAGGCACTCATGTTCTGAAGTGTGAAAGAAGAGCGTATAAGGTGCACTTGAAGGGCGACGCATGCACTCTTTCCACTCCTTCCAGAATGACCACGTTAGTACACCCGTTACATAATGCAGCAGTTCCTGTGGCCGTGCAGCAGATGGAGACATTCACTAAATTATCATTCACCCCACATCGTTTTTTCCTGCACCATCGGGGAGGGTTCCTTTGTTATGTCTGGTACAAAGAAAATGGCTGAATTACAATTTTTACTACAATATTTATATGAATACCTACCTACGTTACACACGTATGGCGAGCAAAATCATGATTTGGAGCTTCTGGTTTCACATTCCTGCGTACAACTTTCAGGTTTAAAGCCGGTGAGGAGTTTGACTCGGACACACCCAGTGTTGTCTCGATGCTCATACAGCAGCAGGGAGACATTCGATGGAAATTGACCCTTTTTGAATGAGTTTAGGTTTAATGCTCCCAACCTGTGTAGGTGGAGGTTGGTAATGAAGTGTGTGTGTGTACAGAATGTTGTTTGGAAGCCACGAGTGAACCTTTGTGATCATGCAGGCTGGTTGTCGGGCTGGTTGTCTGGCTGCGTCCCAGCACCCCTGCTGACAGGAGATGAGACCATCACTGCACCCAAGGGCTCTTTGTCTCTGCAGAGACAACCAGTAGAGCGCTCGTGTGTAATGCATTATGTTGTTAGCGGGTGCCTGTGGTCTATAGATTATGTAACAGAATCATGATTTATTAAATGCGTAAGCAGTGTCTCTACTGCATATGGCACATTTGTGTATTAACGGCGGTCGTTTATTCAAGCAGGACAGAAACGGGTGATCCATTTGAGACTTACTGTTTCTGCTAAAGTCTCCCTGTTAGTCTCCGCCTCCACTCTCAAGCATCCTCGCCTCCTCTGAGGTAGCTCCCTCGCCCAGACTGGTTCACTGTAACTTGTTGCTAGGGGTAACCTGGCCTTGAGAGAAGCTCGGGACTTATTGCACTGTATGCAGTCATGTTTGTTAAGAGGACGATGGAAGGTGAAGAGTTGATTTGAAGGCTGCAGTGAGGACAGGAGGCATATGCATGATGTCAAGTGGGTATGGCAAGGTGTGAGGCCCTGTTAGCTGCAGGGGAGTGCAACGTTTGACCTGGGAGTTTTTAATTATTATAATAGAAGGATGACAAGAAGTCAACGTGGCAGCGATAACTAAAAATAGCAGTGGCTGTTCGCACATTTACAAATCAGAAATAACAAGACAAAGTGTGTTTCTAATTGCACAGCGTGGAAGAGCAGCGGAGGAAAGTAAAGCTCTCTGTCTTCTTGCATAATTGAATAACACGGTATGAGCGGTTGGCCATCAGCTCTCCTCGAGGAAACTGTCAC
The DNA here is from genome assembly GCA_036023855.1 of Gadopsis marmoratus. NCBI lineage: Eukaryota > Metazoa > Chordata > Actinopteri > Centrarchiformes > Percichthyidae > Gadopsis > Gadopsis marmoratus. Next base: position 10,355 of record JAVQJF010057067.1, read on the forward strand.
GTAATTCCGTCACAGAAAAGCACTGCGGTTCCTCTCGCAGCCAAACGCTCAGTTATCAATCGAAGCTAAGTGAATGAACAGCTGCTGCAGCCCTTTAGGTACCCCGCTGCTCTCTCCATTTCAATCTCCATTTCTGCTCCTCTCTCACCACCACCACCCATGACCAGGCCACTGAGTGAGTGATCCAGCTACTGTGGAGAGAGAGGTAGAGAAAGGGAGGGAGGGTTGATGATAAGATGACTGCCACTGAGGCCATGCAGAGGTGGGTCACAGAGAGGATGCCATGGGAGGGAGGGAGGGAGGAAGGAAGGAAGGAAGGAAGGCAGGCAGGCAGGCAAATAGAAAAGCCTTCACGTGGAAGTCAACGTGCCATTTCCAACACACAGGAGCCTCAGGAGGAAAGACGGAGAAGAAAAAGACATGTAAGACATGAGAGAGAGAGAGAGGTGGAGAATAGGAACACGCAACAAAACTCCTCAGACACGGCATTTATTATCTGCTCATCTCAACTTAAAGGAAAACGCTGGAATTTTTCTTATTGTCATCAAATCCCACGAAAAAGATAAAAAAACAACAACACTGAGGTCACAGGCAGGGTAGGAAGCTAGCATCAAGAGGCAGACTGACAGGTTGTTGGTTGTCATCCGATGTCATGACACTGAGACAAATGTACCATCCAAGACTCATTCGCGAATGAACTTGGAACTGTGGGGAGGAAAACACATCAAGTCAAAGCATTTGGTGCCTGACAATTAAGCAGATTGGCAGACGGCGATCAGACATTCCTCGCTGTGCAATCTACGAACAGACCGCTGAGCAGTCGCCAAGCATCGCTCGAGTTAAATCATTCTGATCCTGTCTCCTCGGTGTATGGATGATGTCAAGACTGGCAAGATATGAAGGGGGGGGGGAGGTTGAAATGGAGCAGACCTAATGTGCTACGAATGAGGTCAGATTTTTTTTTTCTTCCTTTTTCAAAATGTGCATCTTCCTTCCTTCCTTCACTGCATCCAGGCTCGGCAGTGGCTTCATTCTTTGTCCTGCGATGGATCACAAGGCTGTAAACACACGCAGACATATGACATCACCCAGGCAGTGACGGGGTGGAGACTGGCAGCGCAAGCCTGGCATCACACACACACACACACAGTGGGATAACTCCTCTCCCTCCATAAGCTCTCTGTCAGACAGCTCAGCCTGGCATCACTCTCTCTCCCAATAAGATGAAGCGACTTTCTGCAGACTTTCACTGGGCACATCACAGCGAGCTACTAGCACTTATTGTTTCTCAGAGGAACAACAAACACCTCATCTGTGATGTACTCGCACACCCCTTGAGCCAAATGCTAACATCACCATGCTAACGTGCACACAATGACAATGTCATCATGACATTAATGCATGAATGTCTGCATCAGAAATTCATAGTTCATAGACATAGACACTTCACGGAAAAATCACATATGCGAACCCCATGGTGGCGCTAGAGGAAAAGTCACGAACGTCTGCACCAATTTCATGGTAATCCATCAAATAGTATCTGAGGTGTTTCAACCTGGACTGACTTAGCTTGGCTAAGAATATGTTACATGATGAACGGAAATATTAATGTTATTAAAGCTCACATTTTGTGCATTTTTGTACTCATTTCACAGCTGGTATAATATGGTGTGTTTAATATCACAATTTATAGATGGTTGTGATGGTAGAAATGCACTAATACATCCATTATTGCCATTTTCACCTGCCATGCCTTGCTGCAATGCTACCTTTGTTTGATTATTCAAATTGAAACTAGATCTGCTAATTTCTAATTGCTGCATGCTGCAGAGACATGTAGGCACACAAGTTAATAGCAAATGCTTATAAAAGATGCAGTTAGTTATCTTTTGAGATAACAAAGGCCACAGTAGTTCCTCCTCTTTATTTTGTTTGTTACATCGATTACAGATGGCTGTTTGGGATTCATGGCTAAAGAGATCGTATCTAAGAGTTGAGAGCTGAGGGCGACTCATACGCTTAGACCGTCTGAGATAATACTTCGAAATTAACTGGGCTGAGCCTCACACGCAGACATCTGGCATGGGTGGATGTTGGTATGATAATATCAGAGATAACACTAATCGCCCAGATTGGGATTATGATTATCACTCACCAGCACACAAACAGAGTTCCCTCCATACCTCAGAACTAATCTAGCAGCGAACATGTCAGCTGCCACGAGTGAGGCCGTCTACGTTTGGGCCAATCAGTTACATCCATAATACATGTTTTAGCACCACCTCGTTAAGCCAATCAGTGTATTTCAGAAAAAATCAATAACACGTATGATTCTAGTCATAAAAATAATTTCACCACAGGGGACAAAAATCTGATTTGTAGCTCTCCATTAATATCCAGCCTGCAGCTTTCAGCAGCCATCTGTGGATCAGCTCTGCAGGTCTTCTTTGTCAAGCCCACTGAGGTCTCCCCACCGCCCCTCTCATCCTTCTCATCCCTTTGTTTGCCTCCCCTCCTCCCTCTGTCCCTGGGGCTGACATCACAGTCCCAGAGGAGCCCTGTGATGGTAACGAGCTCTGATTCAGCACCAAGTAGTCCCATCTATGCCCCTACCCTGCATCACGTTTCAGACAGTCGTTGCACCCCCACCTCCCAAATAACCCCACCCCTCTGGTCTGAAGCAGACTCCGGGGCTCAGACTGCTTTTACTGTGCTGAAAACAAGCTCTCCCAGGAGGGCAAGGGCTCTCATTTCACCATAGGCTGTGCCGGGGATGGCTACAGTACCTTACTGGGAAACATCAGGGCAACAGCAAAATTAATATTTATCCAAAACATGAATATGGAGGAAGTATTTCCATCTACATCACTGAGTTTTTGAAGATGCTGCTTGAAAGCACTGTCAAAATGGGAAACGATCCTGCACACTGGATAGAAAGGGCATCAAACAGGCAAATCCTTTTGTGACATGATGCAAAATATAAACTTTCTGCAGTCTTGCCACATTTAGGTTGACAAGTGTGGTATTATTGGGCCTGTGCAGAGACCATAGACTGCAGAGACCTATAGGCCTACTAAAACCTGAGCTCATCAACTTGTAAGCCTTTAGATACAAGCTACAGTGTTTTAATTTGTACGCTTTAGACTATGCATAACTCTGGAGAGGGCTACGCCAGTTGTTACCACCTGCTTCCTAGCTTTATGCTAAGCTAGGCTAATCACCAACCAGCTCCAGCTCTGCAATTAAAGCACAAATATGAGAGTAATAATATTCAACTAAATTAAGGACTGGCTTATTATGTTTAATATATTTTGGTATATTACATAGTATGTTATTGTGCTTTCTTGATATACTTAATCAGTACCTCACTCAGGGAAGACTAAATATTAGAAACAAGTCTCAGTATAAGGCAGTGCAGTTCAACAACCATAAAGTTGAATTAGCACTTCTCCTAAACAGTATAACCTCTGTGAAGGTAGGATTTATTGCAGGACTGTTGTATGAGCTTGGTGCATAACTGGAAACTGAGTGTATACGCTTGAATGTTCATTTGATTACTCATAAGGGATAACGATCAATAGCTGTCTTAAGGCAGAGTTGTTATAATGTCTAAGCATTAATGTCTACTTTCAAAAATTGCTGATGAGGCAAAGCCAACACAGTGCTGTTATCCTCCATGCTGCTCGCATGAATTATTAATTCAGTCAGTTAAAGCTAATATCAACCGCTGGTCGATGTTCTCTCTCATTGTAGACGTACAGTGACATGCACTGTTGTTCTCTCTGCAAAGTCCCTGTTCACACCTGGCAACAACATGCGATCTGGTCACAAGTGGACAGCTCGAAGTACGTCAGTTCACCCCTGGAATTAGAAGTCAAGAGTCACGAGTCATGTAGTGGAAATGAAAATTCAGAGACGATCCTTCTGCGGACAAAAATGTTTTCTTTACAAAGAAATGAGCTCTATAGCCTGCAGAGTGCAGAACCCCCGAATTGATGTCGTACAAGAGTTTATATACTGTAATCCACACTTTATTTTTAATAGTCCTGCTGCCATGGGCCAACAATTTCCTGCATCTTACGATTCACCTCCCAGGTGTTTTCCATCCATCCATCTCCTTTTTTAACCAACAATAGGTTGAATTCCTCTGCCCTCAACCTGCAAATGTTTCCAACAATCATGGGTCCACCCATAAGGATTTCATGCTGTGTTAGTTTTAAGCTTCTGTGTGCACTTCCCCTATATGCCATAAGGGCAGTACAGTTGGTAGGCGTCCACCCAGTTAAGTCCTGTGCTCATGCACATTTTTAGAAGCTTGTTTTTCAACACTTTATATTCGCTCTTTCAAACATTCCTAACTCTTTGGGACATACACATCCCAATTGTTGCTCAACTCTCAACTTTTGCAAAATGCATTTGACCGTTTTGTCTACAAATTCTTTACCGCTGTCTGGACTAATATGCGATGGTGTGCCAAATCTTGGTATAACCTCCCGTCACAGGAAGGTAGCTACTGTGTCTGTGTTCTTATGCTTTGCTGGTATTGCTTCTACAACGATCTACCACAACCAACATATACCTTTTTCCCTGAAATGGTTTGATCATATCCAAATCCATCATCAGGTGAGCAAATTATCCTTCAGGAACTGGGATATGCCCTATTGGGGTGCTCACCCCTTTCCTTATATTACTTTTTAGACAGGTTCCACATCTTAGTATAATGTTATCGACGTGATTTTGTAAATTTGGTGCCCAAAAAATCCACTCAAGGAGCCACAAGGAGGACCTCGTGATTTCTCCAAACCTTCTGGTCCTTTCGACGCTCCTCTCTCAGTCCAAAGTTCCTGTTCAGCCACTGGGGCTTGTTGTTGCAACACAATCAAATCTTTGACAGTAATCTGATCCTCCATCTCTACATCATGAGTATGCAGGACCGCTTGCAATGCAGTTGCAGCCGCAGATCTTGCTGCTTCATCTGCAGCATTGTTCCGCCTTGTGACAAAGGAAATGTCATTTTTGTGAGCTGCACATTTAATAACCTGTTATGCCTTGAAACCCCCGAACAGCGGTAGGCTTTGGAGGCTCAGCTATTCCCGCCAACTGAGTCGGGGAAATTCTCTTTATTCATTCTGAAATTATTCGACCAAGGTACCGTGTCCTGACAGTATTGTGTTTTTTTTCAGTGATGCTTTATGCCCTCGTTGGGCCAACATAGTTAACAACGTTTAAGAATCTTTATGCCCTGTATACAAGTCAGAGGCACATAGAATATTATTATTTACATACTGAATAGCTGTGCTCATGATTTGTTCAGCTAAATCTGCCAAGTCCTTTTTGAGAATATTGTTTCAAGATATGTGGACTGTGCTTACACCCTTGTGGAAGGGGGATGTATGTGAGAGATTGTGAGAGAATAAATGTCTGCTCGCAGGACTCAACGGTACACTAAAGAAAGCCGAACTCAAATCAATGACCGTAAACCATTTAGCATCAGCTCAGATATTTGAGAGCAACATATGTGGATTTGACACGTCAGACTGGAGGTCTGACTGTACCAGCCAATATTTGCTCTTGTCAGCTTCTAACACAGGAAGTACCCCTGCTTTTAAAAGTCCCAGTATGGTTTTCTCAATTCCCGCCTCAGCCTCAGGTTTCACTGGATATTGGGACTTCCAGGAGGCTTACATCCTGGCTTTAATTTGAGCTCAACAGGTTGGGCTGACATTTTCAATCCAACATCAGTGTCAAGTTGTGACAACAATTTAGGTGGTACTGTTTTTAGCAACTGTCCCTTGAGAGCCATAATTTGATTGCCACACTCAGGGACCTGGGAAAGCTTTACCACCTGAGGTTCTGCTGTGCCTGATGCCCAAATCATTATTTTTATGAGGTTTCCGTCTGTGCTACAGAGGTCGGCAGGCAAGTAGCTTGTTTAGCTTCAAACACCACGGGGCCTCTGCTTTTGCGGTTTGCCGAGATGTTCGGTTACTACATCAACCACGTTGACAGTAAATTGTATTCCTGTGAACTTGAAATAATGACAAGACTGCCAGACTCTGTCTGCTTGCCTTTTATCTTGCCTGATTTCTCTGTTGGCTTATTATTTTTTTCAATCAAAACTTCCATCTCAGCACATTGTTCAGTTACAAATGCCCCCTCCACTGGCCATGGGCTGGAATTTTTCTTACTTCTTTTGCTCTATTTTTCACAATATATTTTAATGGTTTGTGCTGTTAATGGATTTTTCCCTACTAATAAACTGGTGTAATATTCGCCATGGTAGTATAGCATGTGAACATTGAATTTATGAACGCACAAGGCATATAGTCAGACACAGATGGTGTTTAAATCTTAACATTGCATTATGAGAACAGCCCAGTTTGTTCTCACTGATTAGTTAGACATTGAAAAATACGCCGCCGTTCGTAAAATATAAACAAAGTAAGCAAGAGTCAGGTTAGAAGAAACAATGACGGCTAAGACCAGCATCCAGTCAGGTGCACAGACACACAGCCTTTGTTTCTTAACTTCTTTCAGGGACACCCTGTGTTATCTCTTCTATTCATTTTCCAGCTCCCAGCTTAGAAACAATGGTGGGAAAGTCTGAAGGTTAATTTAGAAGACAGGTCTTTTGATTTTTTCCCTTCATTTTTTCCTTTAATAATAGTTTATTATAAGTTGAAGATTACTCCAAGTGTGGCGAAGAACCTAAAGGACATCTGGCCCCTCCTGAGGGTTTTTGCTCCCGTTATAGAACTTATGGTAGTAGAAGTATTAGTAGCAGAAAAAGGCTGAAGTAGCACAAATCCGCACAAAGACAGAATCAGTGTTTGTGTGTGTGTGTGTTTACTTGTGTGTTAGTGTGAGAGGTAGGTTTGAATGTATTAACCCATAGAAAGGACAGAGGTCACAACATAAATCCACCAATCAGAACTGAGGAGCAAACGGCTGGAGGTTTAACCAGCTAATCAACATCAGCTGTGTGTTAGTGAGACAGCGAGAGAGACAAACCTGTAAAAGTTTCACTCAGAGAAGTCACCATCCAAAACTGTCGGCCGTATCAGTGAAACGACCTCGCTGGAAGACGGAATTGCTTAACATGTAGATGTATGATTTGTGTGGCTCAAGTAAAAAAAAAAAAAAAAAATGATAAATCAGTTTCAAAATTCCTCTTATTTGTGTTTATTGAGACAGTTGAAGGATTTTGTGATCTGATCCATATGTATATACTGTATATACACACACACATAGTATAAACATATATACAGTATGTATTATTCTTTTATTTATTGATTTATTTTATTATTTTTCCAATGATTTGGGTGTATCTTTTTATTGTCTCCTTTTATTTTTATAGACAAAAATGTATTTTTATTCGTCCCTCACTTTCTACAGCTTCATGCAGCTACTCTGCTTCCTTTCCGATAACCTTTTTCCTTTTACCTCATATCTGAAAATGTCCATTATTGTGTTATTGTACAATCAAATTAATCCAAGTCGCAATTACTTACTTTGGCACAAACAAGTGAACATAGCAACTGAGGGCGCAGCAATCCATGAACCGAACAGCAACAGCATAGTATAGTACTTCAATACTGCTCAACCAACAGCACTTTGACAGCACAGACTGAACAAAATTGTTAAACTGTCTTTTCTTCTCTATTCTTGTTGCATCAATCTTTAATAGTAATGCTTTTTATGACACAGCACCAGCCAACGGCAGCAGCTGTTCATGAACCAGACTGCAAAACAAGCCCATAATAACAGATTTTTACAAATATAGTAGTATTAATATATTATTTTTAAACTTACACTGAGCGGTTTTCAGGCCTATAATTTAAATGGCACTTGCTAAATTATTTGTTTCATATATTAAAAATTGTCATGCACCTTTAAATTAATTGGTAAAAACAATGACATTATAATCCTTTTAATCTAATATTCTTTTTTATCAACTGCAAACTCCAACAGCTCTTTTATTTCCTCAAACACACAACACTTGTCTTTATAAGATGATTTGTTAGAATCTTTTCTCTTCCTTTTTCCTTGGTTTTCATAAATTAGCCAACAATACTTTTGATCCACACAATTGCCTATTGTCAAGAGAGTTAAATATTTATTTGACTTTTCCCTGTAGAGGTCTGTGCGTCCCTCCATGGATCTGCCTCCCCAGACCATAACTGACCCACCAAAGCGTCCTGCTGAACGATGTTACAGGCAGCATAACGTTCTCCACAGCTTCTCCAGACCCTTTCAGGTCTGTCACATGTGCTCAGGGTCTGTGAAAAGCACAGGGCTCCAGTGGTGGACCTGCCAATTCTGGCGTCCAGCCCTGTCCAGCTCTCCTAGAGTAACTGCCTGTCTCCTGGAATCTCCTCCAGGCTCTTCAGACTGTGCTGGGAGACGCAGCAAACCTTCTGGCAGCAGCAGGTATTGATGTTCCATCCTGGAGGAGTTGGACTGTCTGTGCAGCCTCTGTAGGGTCCAGGTGTCGCCAAATGCAAAACTAGTGGAAACAGTCAGAAAAACTGTCAGTGGCCTCCACCTGTAAAACCATTCCTGTTTTGGGGTTCGTCTCATTGTTGCCCTCTAGTGCACCTGTTGTTAATTTCATTAACACCAAAGCAGCTGAAACTGATTAACAACCCCCTCTGCTGCTTAACTGACCAGA
>JAVQJF010057068.1:0-33202 GCA_036023855.1 Gadopsis marmoratus
GGGTCTGTAGATATAGAGTTGGCTTGAACTTGCTCTATATTTACAAGTGCTATGAGATAACTTTGTTATGATATAGCGCTATATAAATAAAATTTGATTTGATTTGATTTGATTTGAAGGCATATTCTCTTTGACAGGACAGCTGCATCAAGATGTTTGCCCTCCTGTCCCTATTTCTGTGAGTTTTAACCGTAGGCCTTTGCTGGAGTCCACACTGACCCAAAGGAAGCCAATATACAGGTCAGCGAACTGAAGTGTTTTTGTACTTCCAAACCCATGTTCAAGCCACATGTCCCTCCAAAACAGACACTGATTTAAATCCAGAGACAGTGGCCATTTTATGGTGCGTATTTGCCAAAATGCATGCACACACTGCGTGTTATTTTGGACACCTGGCTTTACAGATGTGGCTAAACAAAGCTCAAGACAGCCTATGACTAAGACTACCCCCTCAAACACAGTCACATCCAACATAGGCCACAGCAGCCAGCCTACAATACCACCACAAGCAGAGATGTGCTAAAAGTACACCAAATAAACCTTGAATGCAGGATAAACATGGTCAGAGTCTCTGCCACCAATCTAAACTTTCTACATCCGAGCAGACAGAGGCTGCACTAACTCAGACACAAAGTCAGGCTTTGCTTTCTCTAGTCAGTCCTGTAAACTCAGATTACACAAGCAAGGAAGAGCACTGTGTATGAAAACAATGTGGGCAGACAGTGGTTGCTTCCCTATCTCTGTTAATCTTCAAGCATGATATCTCTTTACAGAGGCAAGCTTTGATGCCATGAATTTACTATACATGTGGCATAAAAGCACCTTGGACAATAAGATAATCTTCAAAGAACCTCATTAGAGCAGATGACCATCTTCAAAAGAAGGTTAAGTCCAAATCCAGATTTTTGTCGATTTAAAGAGGAGCTCATCTGATCCTTCAGGATGGAATTCATGTGTGGTTCCCGCACACCAGTGCAGACCAGAGGCTTTGATTTAATGGTATCATAACACATGCTGTTTATACTGTGTCAACGCACAAAGCCTTATTTGGCACTGGCAGCCTCTGCTTGGATAAACCACAAACAGAGCATTGACAATGAACACCAGAAGTATTATACAGGCTAACATTAGCTATATATATATATATATATATATATACTGTATTTATGTACATTATATTGTATTTCCGTAATATTCTGATATGAATAGTTCTATTGTCCAGTGCTGAGATTTGCAGCAGTGTCACTGTGGTTGCTGAAATGACAAGAGGGGAAACATTATTATTCCTCCATATCTTATTCTTTTACCATTCGCATAGCCAAAAGGTAGATCTGCTTACCAGCAGGAGGGGTCTTTTCACTCCTGCTCCTCCCCTGCTTTGGCTCTCTGTGTTAAATGGGGCCGAATGAGAGCGAAGACAGCAGGGGGGTTCTCGATGTGGATAATACAATTACTCACAATGCCAATGATCAGTGGGAGAGACCACAATGCATCAGGGGGGTTACTTTGCCAGCCAAGCCTTTGATGTGAAAACAAATATAAGATATGGATCTATGTGAAGAGCGCCAGTAAGTATGTGTGTATTTGTCCAAAAAGACCAAAAATAATAACGAAAGCATGGTAGCATGTTTGTGACTAACAGACTAACAGAGACAGGCCTTTTACCTTTAAATGGAAAGTCATCTACAGGTGGCTGACATATTAAAGTAAACCTCAAAATGAAGTGGTTATAAATAATAATGTTCCTCTTTCCTTACTTCACCCCGAAACAATGACTAAAATTAGTTGTAAAAGCAAACAAACATTTGAGACATTGCTTGCAGAAAAACAACCCTGACCATAACCCCTGTCATGTTATCTCTTCCCCTCATCTTTCCCATTCTACTTTTGCTCATTCTGAATGATGGTGATAGACAGATAGCCATCCACTGCATGTGTTGACACGCCACAGGGGAAAGGATCTTAGTACAGACCTGTTGTCATAGAAACCATCTAAATCAGTGCATACTTCTTCTGCAATCAATCAGTCTCGAACAGAAAACAAACATCTGCTCAAGAGATTCAGACTGGTCAACATTGCTTACTCCCACTTATCTCGGCCTGTGTTACGTGACTGGGCTCAAACAGATTCATCTTGGACCCCCTTCTGACATTCTTTGACATATTCTACCCGCTAACATTGCCCTCCTCCTTCCCCCCTTTTTCCCAGGACGTCCGGAAAGGGAAACCACAATAACATTTCACCAGAGACTCTGTCAATATTTTTCCTTGAGATTTTCAAAGCAGAGGATATTGGAGCCCGAGAAAGAGATGGGTGGAGATAGTGAGGGTGTGTGTGTGTGTGTGTGTGTGTGTGTGTGTGTGTGTGTGTGTGTGTGTGTGTGTGTGTGTGTGTGTGTGTGTTCCTCACCCTGGCAGGACCGACGCCCACAAACATCTCCAGGAACTCGGAGCCGTTGACGGTGATGAACGGTACGTTGGCCTCGCCGGCCGTCGCTTTGGCCAAAAGAGTCTTTCCTGTTCCTGGAGGACCCGTCAAGATGGCTCCCTGCACACATAAACACTCATTAACACAAAATACTCACACTGAGGTCCTACTAAGATGGCTACCAAGACTCAAACAATTATAAACTGCTGAACCCCATCCACCTCCTCAAATCCTGGTCCCACCCTCACCCTGGGGTTAGCCCTGCCCCTCAGAGGTTCTGGACCTTGCCACTCAAGTTGTGATCTTGACATTTCTTGGCTCCACCTTAACTTTTGGGATCTTGACTTGGCCATCTTTTACCCGAAGGATCCCTAACTTAATTAGAAGATCTTGGCCCTGACCACACCGTAGAATTTTAATTTCCTTACTATAGAGATGTTAGCCCGTCACCTTTCATGGGCCCCCGCTGACCGCAGAGATCTGGGCAGTGCCCTCACCATGGGGACCTACATTAGCCTCAGAGATCCACCCTCATCTTGAAGCACTATGACGACACTCTAACCCTCTACGATCTTTGTTCTACCCTCACCTCCGGGATCTAGCTTGCTCCCTCACCTTGGGAATCTTGGCACCCAGGTCCTGGTACTGTTTTGGGTTCTTCAGGAAGTTAACAAACTCCATGATCTCCAGCTTGGCCTCCTCGCAGCCCGCCACGTCTTTGAATTTCACATCAATCTCATCTTTCAGGATCTTTGCCGTCGTCTCGCTGACGCTGAACAGCCCGCCCATCCCCCGGCCAGGACGCCCCGCCCCCGCTGGGCCCCTCCGCAGCATGAACAGCAGGAAGCCAATGATGAGCACCGTGGGGAGCATGCTCAGTAGGAACGTGCTGGAGAGGAAGAATGAACATTAGATTACAAACCTATAAAGAAGTGCTGTGTGATGACTATAACAGATGCTGTGCTTCACCCGTCGCTCTCGGTGGAATAAACCACCGGCAGTCTGTTCTCTCCCTCGATTCCGAGCTCGTACTGAGCCGTCTCCAGGTTCCTCTCAAACGTGTCCACGCTGCCGATGTTGAACCACACATATTGCTGAAAGAGACAAAGAAACAGACTGAATATCCTCCTTCAAGGAGTCACTTCTTTGATCTTGGTTTGTCTTAAGTTTGTAAGTTGGTGCGTTCAAGTCCACCTCTGGCCCCGTTAAACAGTCTGCCTCTGAAATATGACCTATCCATCTGTCGACACCTTGAGCTTTCTTGACTCTGCCCCACCACTGAAGACCTTGACGTCGTCCTCAACTCGATCTACCCTGAAGGATCTTGCCTGTTGCTCCAGTCTTACTTTGAAGTTACGGGTTCCTGTGGCTCCGAGGGTAGTCCACTGACCACAGGGTCGTCCTTGTGCAAGACAATGAACCCCAAATAGCTCCCGATAGTGTCTTGCTGAACGTGCTGACGTACTGCAGTAAGCGTATAGCCTCATTTCCGGTGGTGTATTTTGCTGCTCTAGTTAAATTTGTTATATTCTTCACTACAGTGGCTAATTACTCGCTATAAACTTAGTCCTTACCTCTGGGATGTGGACCCTGCCCTCACCTTTAAGTTTACTAGTCCTACCCTCACTTCAGGGATCTTGTCCTGTCCCTCAACGTGTGGGTCTGAGGGTTTTCATGACCCCATCCCAACCTCAGAGGCCAGGCTTCACATTAAATTTGAATGGCCCCTCAGAGATTCCTGGCTCTCCCAGCATTGAAGTGTCTTGGCCCTGCCCTCTGGGATCTTACCCTAAATTTAGGAATGAGGTCCTAATCCTTAATGTTGGGATCCTGATGCTGCCCTCACCTTGAGAATCTCTAGCACTTACAGTTCAGGTACCTTCTCTATGTGGTTTGACTGTAATTGATTTGTTTGTTACCACATAAAGACATGCTGTGCATTCATACTGCTGTTTGTGCTGTTAGTAATAGACTCTAGAATCAACAACAACATCAAATAAGTTAAATAAAAGATATTCAACAACAATAAATAAAGCACTAATATTACCACAGTTTTAAATAACAATAAGAGAAGTCAATTAAATATGTAAAAAACATTGAAGTTAAAACTGATTTTAAATCCAGTGAAATGTTGTTTCTGTAAACAGTTTCTGACTCACCCCGTCCACCGGAGTCTTCCCAGGAGAGAAAACCACTTTTACATAGCGCTTGTTGACAACCTCCAACCGGTCCACCTGATGGACAAAACACATGCATACTATAATACTGCTGTTGCAGTAATCTGGTTGCGTCCTGATGTACCTTCAGTACACACACTCAAACTTAAGTGGCTACATGAGTTCACATACTATATAACCGGATGACACGGGTAGGTATAACTGAGTGTGTCTGATTCGGAAATACTCAGATCAGAGGCAACAGAGTCAGATGAGCAAAATTCCAAAACTCAGATGAACGTACCAATTCACCCAGATTAACAACATTAACACCAAAATCCATGATTTAAAAGTCAGATTAGAATAAAAATAACAAAATGTCAGATTAACGCCTACAATCTACCCAGATTTATAGTCAGATAAACATGTTTTTACAAATCTGATTTACGGTGTCGGATTAAAAAGAATCAGATTGATTTAATCAGATTAGGTGAGCAGCTCGAAGGGGGACAGCAGAGTCACGATATGAAGATCACATTAATTGTGTTAAATTAGAGCGATAACAGGATCTGACAGGTGACAACATCAGAGTGACGGTGTTCTCCTCACCATTCCTTTGGACAGGTAATTGTTGACAAAGTCCTTCCAGGTGACCTCTCGTCCTCCGTCCCTGAAGAAGAAATAATAGGTGACGGTGGTCCAAAACGTCGCTCCGGTCAGGACGTACATCCGAAACTCCTTATCATCCCAGGGAACATCGCCCTGAAACAAACAGTGGCTGAGATCAGATCCACACACAGAAAACACACAGCTGTCTGACCAGGTGAGCTGAACTGATCCGTGTCTCCACCCACACTGACCTTCTGCAGACGGCTGTACCAGTGCGAGTCCTCTCTACGGCCTCCTCGTTTTCCACCTCCTCCACCTGCTCCTCCACCTGCTCCTCCACCTGCTCCTCCACCTGACTTCCCAGAGGCTCTCTGAGCGTTGGAAGGTTTGGCTTCTGAGAACAGAACAGACAATAATCAATTGATCAGGTTTACAGTAAATACCAAAAAGACAGATTCAGTAGAGTCTGGAGTCACTAAAGTCCGGAGAGTCTCGAGTCAGCAGATACTAATGTGTGTATTGTGTTTGTTGGAACTCAAAAATGTGAGCGAGCATCCGTTATTGGAAAATAAAATATAGATGTTATGGGTGTGGCTTTAGAGCTCTGGGGTGCCAGGAAGATGTCTGTAGATGGCGGTAGTTGTCTGTAGATGGCGGTAGTTGTCTGTAGGTTTCTACCTTTGGTTGCTGCTTCTGCTTCAGTGTTTTTTGGAGTTTTCTGATTTTCTGGAAAATATTTCTCAAAACCTGCAGAGAAACAAACACATGTTTTTCCTTCTATGCTTGTGAGGACCCTCTGGGCCTTAAGCATCCCAACTAAACCCTCGGTCCAACTCCAACCTCAACCTAAACCTGAGTCTAACCCTAAAACCAGGTCTGAACCTGAAACATAAAGTGGTCCTCACTAAGATACATATAAAAAAAAAAAAAAGAGCACACACACCTTTAGGGGGTCTGGAGCTCAGTGTTCTGTACGCTCCCAGCAGGTCATGCAGCAGGCTCCGCCCACCTTCTACCTGTCCTGCCGTGGTCGAGCACATCACCTGACCAACAGGACACAAGTGTCTTCAGCCAATCATCAAGCTTGTTTCAGTAACATCGTTTCTAAGGACTCATCCTCAGTGTATTTCTGTTCTTATTATTCCATTTTATTTATCAGCCCAATATCTTAAATTGTACAACAGATAGTCTGTCCTCTGAGCGTCGAATCAGATGAAGAAAAACTCCCCAAAAAACTATTATGTATAATTATTTGTGATGATGGATTGATCCTTTAGTTGATAAAAATGCCTCCACTAAATCGTCTTCAGCACTCCACACCGTGTTTGGTTTCACAGTCAGCTGCTGAAGGAGGACCGTTTCTCTGAGCTCACCTTCACACCTGCACTACCTGCAGGGTTGATGACGTCGAAATAGCTTGGAGCCAATCAGGGAGCAGTATGAAAGTGACACATGTGATGTGGAAACTTAAAGCCTCCAGGTCACAAACACTAAAAACAGCAAAGGAGGAGACATCTTGTGTCCAACAGTTTACACGTTAGATATTATAGATATTTGCGTCTTCTGGAAAACATCATCGGACAATTATTATTCAAAGTAGATTACTTCTATACGCCACATGTGTGGAGGGAATATTTAAGTTAGGGTTATGAAGACATTATTCTGACTAAATATAATAATAAACTTTATTTACCATTCATAGAGAAGATGCAGTTCAAAGTGATTTACAATAAAGAATTTATATGCAGCAAGTGCTTAACAGAAGATAATACCATAAAACAAAGGTGCAGTTAAGAAAAACCAAACTTGAACACGATGTAAAAAATGGTAAAAAGTTTAAATAATGTTTAAAAGCAAGTAAAAATCTAAAAGTTGACTTGGTTTATCTTGAGCCGATTAATTTGATCATTCTGACTTTCTGATAAATACTTACACAGCTGTAATAAAGTACGGTCTTTCTAACGGTCTACGGAGGCTCCTGAACGTCACACGAGTCAATGACAGAGCTGACAACAAACAGCTCTACAGCGCCACACAGCTGCATTCACCTGACGTTACACACAGGTCATTAAACACGTCTGGGTCACAGCAGGCCTGTGGGTTAGCGGGACACTGTCGACCTGTCAGCGGGCTCAGTGTTCGGGCTTGTTTTGGCCGCTGTCCCGGTTAGCACAGTTAGCATGTTAGCATGTTATCCGCCTACCAGCCTGGTCGGAGCGTTGGAGGCCGGCAGCAGCAGCCGGAACACGTTCCTGCAGCCGGCTGGCAGCCACAGGCAGCGGTGAGCCATCCTCACACCGACACACAGCGCGGGGCTCTAATCACAACTCAAGTTCAATATATCTGGTCCGTAATTACGCTGCTCCGCCATCTTTAGCCTTCTTCTTCTATGGTGTTTATGGTATGGTTGACGCCGCTGGGCGCGTCACTGCCCCCCGCAGGACAAATCACTAATTACTGCGTTTATTATCAGCTGCTGCTTCTCAAAGACTTCACAGCTCTACAATTATTCCTTGCAATGTTATATTTCCTTGTTCTTCGTGGAGCTGTAGAAGACTGTTGTTATAAAGGTATCAGTGAATATCTGTCACTCATTATACAGAATGTTGTATGATTATATTATTGGATCTTTACTGATATTGTATCGAGCTACTTGAATATTGTAGAGCGGGAGCTCATTTTGCCTTCTTTATATACTTTTATTTTTTATGTTTTATATGTACAGTAACGAGCTTTGAAATAAAAACGACATTATTGCCTCTGAGATGAAAGTAGCTGCAGTGGCTCAGTCTGTAGTAAAGGTGACGCTGTTCTTGAACAAAGGGATGAAACATGATTCAAGGTTTAAAAGGTAAAAGAAAAAGACGAAGGCTGAATTTAAATACCGACTGAAAGTTGCTATAAAGGTTGTTCCCATTACAAACTTTAGCTGTTCAGTCGCTTTATATTCTTATGTTCTATAATAAAGATATGACTGAATGTGGTCCATCGTCCACCACAGCCGTTTATCAGCATGTCATATTTATTACATATTTCTTTTTATTATGAAATTGGAGGTTGTTAGTAACAGAGCAGCAGACAGGTGGCGCTGTCAGACCCCCACCCCTCGCCTACAGTTGCATGCCGGGTAGACGCGGATGGCGTCTGCGGGTTGTGTGGAGGAATGAGACGGCTGACCGCTGACTGTTTCCCCGGTGACCCGCAGGTGTTTCAGCAGAGCGGAGCTGCCGGTGCTACTGAGCAATGAGGTAAACACACCGGCACTGTCAGGCACAGGTGCCCGGTTAACCCGGGTTATAACCAAGGTAATTACACGGGTAATAACAGGTTATCCGGCAGCGCTGCTGGAAGGAGGGCAGACCCATGCTAACATGCTAGCAGGCTAACCGAGCAGCTGGTGGGGGATCGGCGCTGACAGCTAGTTTAGCTTGTAGCCTCAGTTAGCTTGTTGTAATTTAGTGCCTCTCTGGATCATATGGCCCCAGTTAGCTTCACGGTGCCGGCGGCCATGTAACCGTTTGGATGACTTCCCTGACATGCTACCGTTAGCCGAGCTGCTAACAGCTAACTGACAGCCGGCCAGTCATTTAGCAGCTCGGCTAACGGTAGCATGTCAGCTGCCTGGTTAGCGGGACTGACGGTTAGGATACGACACAGTAGGCGCGTCAACTAAGGCATGACGTCATCGTATTTGTCTAACATATTTAGTGACGTATTTGTGACAGCACTGACAAGACTGCGGGAAGTTTCACCGGCTGACCTGCCGGCTAGATGCTAACGTTAGCATGAGGGCCTGGCTGCTGTCAGGAGACGGACAGGTGAACAGTGCGTGAGCCGGTGACTGATGAAGGAAAGTCCTCATTCTGCTTCTCCTCTTGGAGGATTTGCTGCTTTTCTCTTTCACATCATTTTCAACTGACGGTCTTTATTGTGTCAAAGTAACATTAACTCCAGAGTTACTGGCTGTATGTGGAGCTTTGTACCATCTCACAGAACTAGCAGCTGCTTCCAGATCCTCTGATCTGACTATGTATATATATCAGCTGAGCACAGCAGTTGTGGCTCCGAACATGTGGACCAGCACCACCTGCTCCACCTTTTCTGACATGAATCCACCTGCTGTGAACATGTTTCCCTGTTTGTCAAGAAATAAATGAAGCTTTCTGCCCCCCCCCCAGGACTGGTGAGCTGTTGCCTCCAGGCGGCCTGGCTGTTGGACTATGCTGTGTTTGTCCACTGGGTGGCGCCTCCTGAGCCGAGCTCACCGCCTCCCTCCCTGCCACCCCCACCCTGCCGCTCAGTCTGTTGCCATGTACGCCACCCGCCTCTACAGCAACGCGGGGGGAGGAGGAGGAGGAGGAGGAGGTGGGGTTAAACACGGGCGAAGGGCGGGGCTGGCCATGCTCGAGGCACCTCCCCCCCACCACCCGCACCCGGCTCCACCTCCCCCCGCCTACCCGCTGTATCAGGGCCGACCCGACGCCCACCGAGGACCTCACTTCCACCACTACCACCCTCACCCCCACCCGCAGCCTGCTCACCTGGCCCCGCCCCCACTTCCTCCCCACTACCAGCACCACACCCACTTCCACACGTACGGAGGGGGAGCACCGGCTGGAGGGGCCGCCGCTGGCAACAAGAAGAAGACGTGGAACTTCATCCACGAGAAGATGAGCTACGACACGTTCTTCACCATGAAGCGTCTGATCGAGCGCTCGCGGCGTCCTGACGAGGTGCTGCGCTGGGTCACCCAGAACCCCTCCAAGATCTCCCACAACCACTACCCCGTCGCCCTGCAGAAGATCGGACAGCTGCTGCAGGCCACGCCACCGCCACGACCCGGAGGGGACGTCACCGAGGCTGCAGGAGGTGGAGCAGAGGGGGGTGACGGACGTCAGATCCTGGAGCAGCAGGACTTCCAGGCGCTTTGCAACGCCATCGTCAACGACTGCGCCAAGTTTGACAACTTCAGCATCGTCAACTGTCTGTACGCTGTGGCTGCGCTCGGTGAGTTGGTGATGATTAACCACAGTGATCAGCTGCTCTGAGGGTTTACTCTCCTCAGGTGAGGCGCCACCTGCAGCAGATGTCAGCAGATCATTAGACAACAAACTCAAGTCAGAGTATTTGTTGCGACACTGACTGCTGACTCTTCATTAGATGCTAAAAATGACACGCAGGAAATGTGTCCTGTTACATCTGTTTCAGGCGTGTTCAGACTGCAGGCTGTATTTAAAGATGGCGTCTCCTGATCCTCCCACTGCTCAAAATGAAGCCAAAATATCCCGGATACGGGGGCTGCCATCTTGCCCTGGTGATGTCTTTTGGAGCCCAGCACACTCACAGCTGTCAATCATGATGGCACCCCCCCCCCTTTTTATAGCACCAAATAACTAATTAAAACAAAACTGATCAGAAAAATGAACATGTGAACAAACATTAACGTGATAAGAACGACCTGAAATGACAGAAACATGTTATTTGTGGAGTTTGATTTTTGGAGGGGGTGGGGCTTATGATGTTGGGTCTGTACATATAGAGTTGGTCCTATATACGTAAATACAATTGAATTGAACTGAATGACCTATGCTGCAGCCAGCCACCAGGGGGCGATCCAGGTGTTTTGGGCAGCGGTCATCTTTATCTACAGCCTGTTGTACAAACGGTTTGGTTGTTGGTGCATCTCAAACATTAAAGCTGGAGCATCTGATCTGGTCTGGTCTGATGTATCCCATGTGTGGGGTCTCTTAAGGTCTTCCCAGGGACTCTCAGGTGGTTCAGGTGTTGGAGGCGGAGTCTCAGTCCAGACTGAACCAGTTTAACCAGAAGGACCTATCCATGGTGTTCAGCTCCAGTATGAAGCTCCACCCGGGAAGCCAGCACCCCCTGACTGAGGCCTGCCTGGCCAGCCTGGAGAAGAACCTGGAGAGAGAGCGCCACCCGCAGACACTCTTCCTGCTGCTCTCGTACTACAGACTCAAGTGGCGCTCGCTGCAGCCGCAGGAAGCTGCTGCCCCTGCAGGGGGCGCTAACACTGCCGCTGCTAACAATAACAGCATGCCGCCAAACCCCGAACAGCTGCTCGCCAACAGGTGAGGGCGCTGTGTTTAACACCATCACTTCACTGGATCCGTAGTCCTCCAGCTGTGGTCTGAAAACATTCGTCAGTCAGATAATTATCAAGGTCTTTTTAAATGACATGAAAGATGTCCCTTAATTTCTACCTCAACAATAAAACCACCATCATTTTCAGTTAAGCTGTAAATTCAGAAATGGCTTTCATGGTATTTGGTAAAGTTTAAGATGGTTTAAACTGTAGAAATAATATCTTTTAAAAAACCTTAATATAATTGTGAATTTCCTCTCCGGGGATCAATTATTAAGAATAATCATTAATAATGATGCAGTTAAGATTTTTTATTGAGATGATTCAATTGATAAATTGCTTGGTTTATCTTTAATAGATGTTTTTTTACAGTGTTAAAAACACCTTTAAACTGATCCCTTAATTTTTAACTTAAAAATAAAAGGTTAAAAATTCAAAGATGGCTTTCATGCTATTTAGTAAATGTTAAGGAGGTTTGCACATTTAAAACAACTGAACACATTATGATCCATTAATTAACCCCAGTTTAAAGGACAAAATGTAAGGTACAAATCCACAAACCCCTTAAAATGGACTTTGATATTTAAGATCTTTTGAAATGAAGGTTTTTTTAAATATTTTTTTATCTCTGTGTTTATGAGTCGTCTCTCCGCCTTCCTCCGTCCTTCAGGAAGATCTTGCGTCTGGTCAAACACACTCTGGCGAGTGTCAGCGGTGTTCGTGACCAGGAGATGGCGCTGTTGGATGAGATGTTAGCGGCGTGTGCTCGGGAGGCGAGCAACAAGAGTCTGGAGTTGATCTTCAGCTCCCACCTGTTCTACCAGAACAGACAGGAGAGGTTCGTCGGCAGCCTGGCAGGTAAAGTTCAGGGTTCATTCACAGACGGTCAGAAGACGCTTTGATCTTAATGAGAAAGAGCGAGGACAGATTAAAGGTTCAGTACGTTATTCTTTACCATCAGAGCCGGAACCCAAACCGGCAGGTCTGACACATGGTGGAGTCCTCGCTGGTTCTGCTGCACTTTGTTGATCCACATGTGTTGCTCTCACACAGAGGAGCTGCCAAAGAAGGTGGACAGCATCACTCCGTACACGATGGCGCTGATCGCCAAATACATCGCTCGCCATCGATTGAGAGAGACTCGACTGCTCGACACCATCGCAGACTTCCTGGTGAAGAAGGCCGAGTACCTGGACAGCAAGGTGAGGACTGGATAGGTGGTCATGTGGTCTTCAGCACTTGTGTACAGGACTCTGCAGGTGTGTTTGTGTCCTCAGGTGATCCAGAAGCTGGTGTTCCCGTTCAGCAGGATGAGTTACCGTCCGTCCAACGAGCAGCAGTTCTTCTCTCGATTGGAGGAGGTGGTGGAGCTGAAGGCGCTCAGCTCGCCGCTCGCCACCGTCAACATCCTCATGTCTCTGTTCCAGCTGGGACACTTTCCCGGCCTGGTGCTGCACCGAGTCTTCTCCTCCGCCTTCATCAGCAACGTCACCAGTCAGTACCTGAGCCTGCAGAGGGTTCAGCTTTTATCCTGCCACTTGTTGTCTTGTTGCTTGGATGGTCTTAAAGAGTAAATACTCTTCCCTCCCCCAGACAGTCCCTACGCTCTGATCGTCCGGCGGTACCTGTCTCTGCTGGATGCTGCTGTGGAGCTGGAGTACTGCGAGTACACCGGACCACGTCTGCAGGATGCCCACAAGGTCCTGATGTTTGACCACGCCCTGACTGCTGATGAGGTCAACCGCAAGTACAGGTAGCACACAGACACACCTGTACACAAGTGTTCACACCTGCTGCTGCTGCTGCTACTCAACCGAGACGTTTTTAATGTTGAAAAGATGCTGATAGGTATCAGTTTCAGCAGGAAGTCCTGATTGGTCCTGATCACTTCTGACAGATTCTGCCTGGTTCTTCTGGCCAGTTGTGACTGGCCCTTCTTGTACTGCTCGCATGCTTTCTGACCCTTTTGTGTGGTTCTGGACAGGTATGGCCAGCTTTGACTGGTTTGGACCAGCACTCCTCCTTCTGGTCATATGTGGTAGATTCTGCTGGATAGATCTTTCGGCTGGTTCTGGCTAAACTTGGATTGGGGCACTTGTAAGGGGTTCTGATCAGTTTGTGTCCTGTCAGTTATAAAGGTCTGGTGGCCGAGGCCCTGCGACAGCTGGTTGGAGAACAGAACTACAAACAGGACGAAGTACTTTCCCCGGGATACTACACAGGTGCTACACATCAAGTACTACACACTGAATACTGCAGTTTTTCACGTGTTATAAGCAGAATGTTGTCACCTGTTTGTTTCCAGACTTTGTGTTGTGGATGGACGGTTCTGGTCGGATTCTACCCATAAGGACTGGAGCTGGTATGGCTCTCAGCATCGTTCCTCCATCCTGTGTTGCCGTGGCATCCAAGCAAGCTGATGGAGCTGTTGCCGTGGTGACTTCGGAGTTCCAGAAGTTTTCTCCGTTTGCGGTGCTGGAAGAGGGTGCAGAGCAGCCATGTCAGGTGGGTGAGGCAATGGAGCCCAGGTCTTTCCTCCCCCATCTCATCCGCAGCACGGTGGGTGCCACGACTGCCTCAGGGCCCCCGCGGCCCGGGTCTAATGGCGGCCCCTTGGACTATGGCCCCTACTACGTCCCTGCACCGGAGTACTACTCCAGTCTGGCAAAAGAGCACTCTCTGGAGAGCCAGGACAGCTCCACGCTCAGCAGCCCTCCCTCTGACACCCTGGCCCAGCCCGCGGCCCAAGGATCTGCAGGGGCCACGGCCCCGGACTCACTCTTCCAGTTTTCCATCGGGAAGATCCTGGAGGATGAGGGAGGGACAGGGGCCCCAAGGGGACAGGGGACAGACTGTGAGCTACCGGGATTCTACGAGGGTGTAACTTATTCTGAAGGTTCCGGGGCCGACAGAGGGCCCCCATCACCGCAACAGCTCCATGCACCCGAAAGACTTGGTGCTGACAACACAGCCACAGACCAGAGACAGATCAGGAGGTCAGTCCAGCTTAAGCCTGAACAGAACCTGTTCTCTGCCCGATGGACTCATCATGTCCTGTGTCACGATGTAAAACTGTGTCTGGTCTCTGCAGGGTCATCATGTCCGTCAATGATAAGTGGCATTACTGCCACAACTCTGAGGTTCTGGTTGGTTCTCGGGCCATGAGGGACCGACACCTGAGGCTGCTGGGATACATCATCCTACAGGTCAGCCACCACTCACAACTCACACTCACTGTACACATTTAAATGTTTTAGACTACATTCTCCACTTGGTCTCTTCGATTCCTGTGTCATCTTTTAGGCAGACAAACAAACATCTGACATGTGGTATCTCTTTCCCGCTGTGTGGCGGTGGCAGCTGATGGTTGGAGCCTCAGCTCACCCCTTTATTAAGATCGGGACCCTCATTCCAGTCTTCCAGCTCACAGGTACTGTGAGACATTGAACAGTCAACCAGGACAGTCCCACAATGTCCAGAGCTTTCAGCATCTCCACCAGTGGCACCTGGCACCCCCGAGCCCTGCAGCTCTGACTCCGGAGGACGACTTGTCAGTCGAGTTCAGGAGTCGCTCAAAGTGTTTGAGCCACCGTAAAATCTTCACTCAGCAGTTCTGCAGCAGTCTGGACTAAACCCCGCCTCCCCTCCTGAGTTGTCTGGCAGTTTGCCAGAAGCGAGAGAAACCTTTAACACAGTCTCCCCAAACTCCCCCAACAGAAGTTGCATTTTTCTGATCTGTCTGTTACTTCAGGAGTCTCCTGGGCCAACCAAGCCTGAACGGACTCCCTCCAGTTACCACCTGGTCCACTCAGACTCCAGGAGAGGTCCCTGGTCACGACGCTGTCTCTTGTTAGCGAACCAGCTAGTCGGCAGTTCATCCTGCAGTCAGACGGTTTAGTTGACAGAGAGTTCTGCCGGATGTCAAACCAACAACCTCACTATGATTTTAGGACTACAGATGGTGGGTGGGTTCTCTGATCGCTAATTGGATACAGCTAGCACATAACTGTTATCTGTATAGAAGCCCCGAAACATCGGCCGTTGCCCCCAGAGGCTCAAATGTCGTCAGCTGATCTGTCCTGAGATGACGCTAACGCTAACTGCTGCTAAAACCACTGTGTCCCCTTTTTACCGTTTCTACACCTGATCAGTGAACATGTAAATCAGACTCTGAGGTGTTGGAAGGGGGATGATAGAGCTAGGCTAACAGGCTCCCCCTGTCTGTCATGTGACCTGTTGTCTTTCTTGTCCCCTCTCAGCTGCCGTACCACGAGCTGGAGAAGCTGAACGGCATCGAGGAGGTGAAGCAGTACCTGCACAAGAAGCTGCTGGACATCCCGCTATGACGCCGTGTGTGTGTGTGTGTGTGTGTGTGTGTGTGTGTGTGTGTGTGTGTGTGCGTGCTTCAGGTCTGTAGTTTGAATCCTGCTTCTGGGGTCAGAGGTCAGCAGTTTATCAGTCAGACGTCAGGGAGGAACAGAGCGACCCCAGATTACAGCTGCAACTAACAGTTATTTTATCAATCAATCTGCTAATGATCAGTTGTGTGTAAGATGTCCTCTTCCTCTGGTGTCTCTCAGACCAGCTGAGAACTGTCTGTGTGCTTTGGACATAACAAGACATTTGAAGATGTCACCACTTTTTATAAACCAAATGAGTGACCAGTTAATCAAGCAGATCGTCAGCAGATGAATCAATAATGAAAATAATGTATAGTTGCAGCTGTACACCTTAACGTGCAGGTCGACTCAGACTCCCATCAGGCTGTGCAGCCTTTTAAAGGACCTTCCTGACCATTTTCCAAATCATCCATAACTTTTCAGATTGATCTCCTTCCTTCAGGAAGCCACTGGCTTCTGTTCCGTTCTATAAAATTCTGTTTTAAACTTGCTGCAGAGCGAAATCCACCAACCAAACTCTTTTTTTCAGTGTATTTTTAAAGAGAAGTTGTATTTATTCATCTGTTCTGTTTCCTTTCTGCCTCCATGATGGTCTGATGCAGGTGTATAATTCTGCTTCAAAATACATTTCTGTCAGTTTTATGTAGAGTTTTGCCTAAAAACAGTGAAACTATCACCCCAAATTTCCTGAAATAAATATGACCTCTGGGTACTGAATGTGAAAGTGTCTCGTGTCTTTGAACACATCAGCAGGGCGGCTGTCACCTGCTCAGGTGTGAGAGTGTTTTGGAACATGGTCAGCAGTGAAAACACGACTGGTCCTTTAAAGTGTCGCCATGTTTGCTGAGTGCAGGCTGTGGTCTGATTGGTCGCTGTGTGGATGATCAAACATGTTTTGGGTTGTTTTTTTTGGGGGGGGGGGGTTGAGTCCCTTTTTATAAAGTTTGGTAACCATGGTAACTATGATGATGCATGTGTGGGACTGTTCTTTGGGGTGTCACTGTTTTATAAAACCAGATGATGGCGCTGTGGTGAGAGCAGGGGCTGATGGGTACTGTAGTGCACATGGCTGTCCACGGGGGAGGGATGGGAGAGGGAGTGTTACCATGGTAACATGCATGTGCCAAAGGCCCGGAGGACGAGCCAGCGTCAGTATGTGGGTGTTTAATGTCGGGGTCAAAGATCAGATTATTTATTTGTGTATCAGGTGACGGACTGATGAGGAAAGAAGCTTGTTTATATTCTATAAATCTATTAATTCAAATGTCTATAAAACCTCGAACCAAACTCAACTCGTCTGTCTTATTTTAACAGCCTGATGTTCACGATGTCATCCCCTAATAAACAGGTGGACACGCAGGTTTTCACTCCTTAAACCCACTGAACCCTAAATCTGTCCACTCAGACTTGAATGTTTCCATCAGTTAACTCTTCTTTTTACAGAAGGGTCACGTGACGTCATGGTGTTTGGGCACATAATGAAATCCGACAACAGATTTGAGAAAAAGTGCATTTATTTGTTAATTTTCTCAGGCAGGCGGCTGATTGGAGGCTGAACACTGGAACCTCCCTCAGCGGTAACTAACGACAACCAATTGGCTCCGCCCCTACTCCTGCCTGTCTAGCTGTATACAAACCCCGCCTTCGCTCCAAAAATAAACAAAGCTCCGCCCGTCAGATAAAAACCAAACACTCAATAAAAAACAAACGCATGAGTAACAAAACACTCCGTCAGGCTCCGCCCCCTTCAGAGGGAGGCGGGAGGGGCCAGCGTGACCGCAGTATGACATCACCACTTCTCATTGGTCCGCCGGGATTATTGGCATGTGAGGAGGCGTGGCCTGCACAGCCTGTCCTCTCCAATGAGGTGGAGGGGGCGGCGCTAGTCAGAGTCTGAGTCACTGGATTCCTCAGAGGAGCTCTGATCTTCATCGTCCTCATCGTCCTCATCGTCGTTCTGACAACAAGACAAACCAAAGTTCATTTATCTGTGAACCTGAAACATAAACTTCACCTGGAGAATAATTTAAGGATGTTTAAAGTTGTTATGTGGGAAATGAAAGACAGTAAAAAGCGTCATTAAAGGAGTATTTGCACATTTAAAAACCTCTTGGAATATACTGTTTCACCTCATCATCGTCATCGTCGCTGTCTGTGGATCCCGACGTCTCGTCATCTTCATCAGAGTCAGACGAGTCGCTCTTCTCCTCCTCATCTGAGTCGGACATGTCCTGCTGGAAGACACACACACAGCCTGTCAGACCGCACTCAGGGAGGAAACGTCCTGCGCTGTTTGATTTACACAAGCAACAAATTAAATAAATTTTATAATTTAAATCCACCGTTTGTAGTAGTGTGTGTAGTGTGTTACCTTGGCTCGGTACGCCATGGCCCTCTTGGTCGCCCCGACCGTCTGCGTCGCAGCTCTCGAACTCGCCGCCTTCCCCTTCGCCGTCACGCGGACTTTAGCTCCCGGGCTGCTGCGAACTTTAGCCGTGCTGCGACGTTTCTGATGGAGAAACATGCTAACAGTAACTTGCAGAGCCTGTTAGCTTTCTCTTTGTTTTAAACATAGCTTAGCTGTGCTAATGCTATGTCCCATTAGCTAAATACTGAGTAACCATACTGATGTTATGCTAATTTTTTGCTTGTTATCTTATGATGGATTAGCAGTAATTTAGCCCTGCTAAATCAAATGAACTGATGATAAATCATACATCATATCACGCAGCTAGCAATGTTAGCTTAGCCCTAGTAATGTAATGTCTCGTCTGCGTATACTGGATCATTGGTAGTTATATGCTACTAATGCTATACATGTTAGTGTATGGTGCATTAAGCTAATTAATTAGCAAGGCTAAACAACCACAAATTAAACATTAGCTAATGTCTTGATCCATTATTGGCTATATTAGCATAGTAGCTAATATGTTAACTCCAGTTCATGAGCCAGGGAGACTGAGAACTACTTGCAGATGAGCCTCACCGAGCTGGAGAACTCCTTATAGACGGCCCGGTCCTGAGGAGACAGCGCCTGCACATAGGAAACAGTGTTACTCTGTTTCATTGACATGGCGAATTGATGTGTCAGGCGTCTGGAGAAGCGCTGAGCTCTGATTGGCTGAAACTCTTTGCTGCTGAATAGGTAATGAAGCCGTGAGCCCCGACAGAAAACACCATGTTGATTTCTCGGAATATAAAAACCTTTCGTCATGATGCCGCGACTTTATTCTGCAAATAAATCAACTTTTTTCTACTAATAATGGAACTTTATTTTGAAAATACTCGTAGAAAAATGGCATATCAGAGCGCTGTTCTCCAGAGGCTGCGATTGCCACGGTGACAGGTTACCTTGACCCAGGCCTCCAGCTCGGCCTTGTACTCCACCTGCTGCTCCTCCACCAGCTTCTTGTACTTGTCCTTCTGACTCTGGCTCAGCTTGTGCCACCTCTTCCCGATCTCCACCATCCGCTCCTTCAGGCTGAAGTGGTTCAGCTCGCCATTGGTCAACAGCTCCTGGGAGAACATCTGATAACCGCTCCTATTGGACGGAAACAGCAGGGGGAGGGGCTTTAAGAGGTGTAAAGTTTGAACAGTCACATAACCTTCTGATCTAAACATCCTGAGCAGTTCACCGCTTAATCAAGAGAGTAAACAGGAGATGAACTGATGTCACTTCCTGTCAGACTCACACTGGAGGTTTCTTTGGTTCGCCGTCAAACTTGGGTTTCCTTTGACTCTGACCTGCAGGTGGAGCCCTCATCTCCAGCAGCTCCCTCTGTAGGACACCAACCGTCAGTGCAACACAAAGACAAGCAACATCCACAAACTGTGTGTGTGTGTGTGTGGGGGGGGGGGGGGTTTACAGAAATCTATCTAAATAAGTGGAGTGGGCGGAGTCAGTGGGGGGCGTGGCTCACTGACCACAGGTTGGTACTGAACCTCGTAACGCTTCTGGTCCTCCGCCGCCTTCTTGATCCAAGGAATCTTCTCCTTCTTCTCCATCGACTTCCAGGCCGCCTCCATCCCAGCCTGGGCCTTCCTGCGGTCACTCTGTGGAACGGGTCACATGACCGGCAGCCAGTGAAGGTTAACAGAAGTGCGAGGTTTAGGGCAGGTGACAGATTGTGTGCGATGATATGATGATGTAACACTCACTCTGTATTTAGCCACGTAGTCTCCAATCACACTGTGCTGCCACATCTCCTCAGCTGTTTTTGGAGTCTCCGGGAGTTTCGCCGTCTTCTTCCCGTCACGTCTCTCCTTTGGCCCCCCGGCAGCTGCCCATGGCTCTGGCTCCGCCTCCCGACTTCGTTCCTGAGACCAAATGAAAAACACCAGTTCACAGGTGAGTTTGGTCACTTTCATACAGCTCAAAATCCCAGTGGGTCCGTGGACCCTGAGGGAGTCCAGATGATCCGTTTTCAGACCTTGACAGAAGGAGACTTGGCTCTGTGTGGGCTGGAGGCCACACCCCCTCCCAGTTTGGCCCCACCCAGTTTCTCCTCGGTCATGACCCGGTCTCGCTCCTCCTCTGGGAGACTCTGGAAAACAGCAGCCGACATGATTATTATAGTTATTCTGTACATTACAGCTTTGTTTTCCTTTATTGACAGTTTCATTAACGTCCTCGTGGTTATTCTGGCGTGGACGTCCTCGCAGCAGTAACGTCTTCAGAAGGAAGCACTTTGTTCTAGTTTACAGAGCTGCTTCGTGTCTTTACAGCAACAGGAATCAGCTGATGGTTAGAAGTAGACGTACCTCCAGGAACCTCTGCAGGTCGATGTCGTACTGCTTCTTCCTCTGATGAAATACAAAGATTAGACAGGAACAGGAAGTGACGGCAGATCTGGATCCTGGTGTGATGTTAGCGTGGTGATACCGACCTGCTCGCAGCGCTTCTGAAACATGTCCTTCTCTTTCTGCGTCATCATTTTCCACTGTTTACTGCAGAGGACCATCCGCTCGGTGCTCGGGACGTCCTTCATGTTCACCATCAGCTCGGCGCAGTACAGAGAGTACCCGTTACTAGCCACAAACACACAGCTGTTAGCCACTGGTCATGACCACGTTAGCATTTAGCACGTTAGCTGAGTGCTGGTTCAGACTCACGGTGGTGGTTTTGTTGGCCTCCCATCAAACTTGTCCTTCAGCTGTCTCTCTGCTTTAGTGAGGACGGACCGAACGTGATCATCAGAGGTCACATCTGGATGAGCTTCATGATACGCTCTCATGCTGCCCTACACACACACACACACACACAGTCCAGCGGTCACATCCTGAACCTGGTTCACACAAGGTCTCAGTCCTGAATTACTGGATTTGAAGTTTCTTCTAAACAGCTCAGATTCAGTCTGGTTACTCTGGTTTAGTCTGGTCTGGTACCTCATAGTCTTTCTGGAGCTCCAGGGCCTTGCTGATCCACTTGAGTCTCCTCTTGTCAGACAGTTGGGACCACTGTCTCCTCAGAGCCTCCTTCAGCTCCTTCTGACTCACCTGGAACCCAAAACACCCGAGTCGTCATACAACTGTGTGTGTGTGTGCGTGTGTGCATATGTGTGTGTGTGTGTGTGTGTGTGTGTGTGTGTGCATATGAGTGTGTGTGTGTGTACCTCTGGGTGCAGCTTCATGTAGGCCTTCTTCTCGTGGTTGTACCACAGCTGTTGGGGAGTTTTCGGTTTCTCCGGCAGGTCGGACTTCTTCCTCTCTTCTATCAGCTCTGGATGATCCTCCCTGCAGGTCAGCTGATGTTAGCTACATGCTAAATGCTAACCCCACATGTTAAATGCTAACATGAGTAAGTAAACCTGTTGGACCCACTTGAATCGAGCCATGTTCTTCTCAAACTCTTCTTTCTCTCGCTGAAACTCTGTGATGTACTTTTGCTGCAGGAAAGTAAAGAACACACGTTATATATTATATTATTTAAAGCAGTCTGATTTACAGGATCTGGTTTTAGGATTTAAACCACATCATCGGGACCGACCTGTATTTCAGACTTTTCTACTGAAAATATATGAATCATGAATCTGTGTATCAGTGCTTATGAGAGTCCTGGTTCAGCTCCAGGTTGTGGTCTGGACTCCAGACCTTCTTCTTGTCAGGCAGCTCCTTGTACTTCTTGGACAGGATCTTAGTCAGGTCCAGGTTGCTCATCTCCGGGTGGATTTTGGCGTATTTGGCTCGTTTCTCCATGAAGAAGCGGAAGTACGGAGTCAAAGGCTTCTTAGGGAAATCTGGATGAGTCTGAACACGAGAGGTTGAGTCAGGGTCAAAGGTCACAGGAACAGACTCTATACACACCTAATGATCTGTTCGTGGTGATTTCAATCATTTCTTTTGCTGTTCAGTTTGTGTTTCAGTTTACCACATGAAACCCAGCAGGTCCAGGACCAGCAGCATCTGGTTTAGTACAGTCTGACTCACCTTGAGCTTCTTGCCTTTGTACGGATTCTTCACGAACTCGGTGGCGTCGATGATGAGCTCCGTCATCGTTCTGTACTTACGAACCTGAAACACAAAAATCGTTTCTTCTGGTTTGTGAAGATCGGTTTGCCCGTTGTGTGTTGAGTCACTGTCACTGAGCTTAAGGTCCTTTTCAGGTGTAAATTATGGGATGTCTCCCGTGTTATGTGCTGATCACTGTTGTTACCTCAGATGAGACTTTCTGCCATTTCTGGCGGCACATGTCTCCGGTGAAGCTGCCGAAACAAACTTTCTCCCAGTCGAAGTGCGACTCTGTGGTTTTATATTTCATCCCGTCTCCGTCCGGCAGCAGACTGCGAATCCTGTCCAGCAGAGTCAGACTGTCCTCCTTACTCCAGTCATCTGCACACACACACACAGCTGTCAGGTGTCTCCGCCCCTTCAACCAACACAAGGGCAGAAGGAGCTCCTTACTGACGGCCCGCTGCGTGCTGATTGGCTGCTTGGCTGGGGGGGTCGTAGCAGCGCCACATCATCAGAGTCTGGTCCTGAATCTGCGTCTCCGTTTGGACCACCAACCTGAGATTTCACCAGCTGATCTCATGACTGAACTTTGACCTGAGACAGAGTCACGTGGTGTGAAGGCGAGTTACCTGCTGCACCTTTGATCCTGGCGCTCTGAGCTCTGGAGACGCTGCTGCTGCCGTTCATCCTGCAGCCAGTGACGGAGGAGACTGCGCCCCCTGCCTCCCTGCACACACAGTTTAGAGGTTTGTTTAATTGAACCTTCTGGTTGGAGCTTTCAGCTGTATCACGTGGTCTTCATCTGCGTTGTGCTCAGTTGTCATGGAGATGGTTCTTACGCTTCCCGAGTTTTTTTATTCTGTATCTGATGACGTCACTTCAGATTATTGATTAAAAGTAGCGCCACCTGCTGAACACATGATGCATCAGTCAGTATAATCAATAATATCACATGATACACTGAGGTATTAGTACTTTTACTGCAGTAACTGAAACGGTGACTCTGTAAAAAGACAGTAAGTGGAAGTTGAGTTGGATTTGTTGTCAAGACATTAATATTAAGGTGGTTTGACCCCCCGGCTGACAAGGTCAAACATCAGCTGACAGACCAGGACCCCACTACTCATTCAGCACCAAGTCAAAGTGTGCAAACATCCAGCCGCCGGAACAGCTGCTGTCCGAGCCGCCGTGAAGCCAACACACCCGGCGGAGCCGCAGAGAGCAGAGAGGGTTTCTTGGAAATAAGGATTCAGACAAAATCTGACCGCTACGTGAGAATATGCAAGATGTTGGACGTGACAAATGCCCGCCGCTGTGTTCGCTACATGTAGGATTTGTAATCGGAGTTTGGAGCCGAGCTGCGGGCAGACAGCGGTCATGTTACCGGCTGGAAGCAGCGGGCCGTCAGGCTCCAGCTGCCCGGTAATGGCGTCCGTCCTCCGGCAGGAGTCCCCACGTAGCTTCCGCTGGCACGCAGAGCTACTGGAGACGCAAGCTAACGTTCAGCTGCTTGGTTAAATGTGTAAACTGCGAGGTAAACTCGGAAAATACAAACACGAAATGAATCTAACGCATTTTTACACACAAAGCGACGACTCACGTGGAGCAGAAAATCGACGAATTCAGCAAAACTGCTTAAATGACAAAATACGTCGACATCCGAGTCTTTGGTTGTAAAAATAAAAACATTAAAATGGCGAAATAATCGTCTGGTGTGAGTCATTTCGCTGCCAAAGTGCAGGATTAGATGATTTCGGTGCTGAGCGGGCTGGATGGCTGGCTGCTGCCCCAGAAGCCTTCACTGGGAGCCGCCATGAATGTTCTGGTGACTCGGGGACCAACGACCAGAAAAGCCCACAAATCTGTCTCAAATCACAACTAACTGCTTACCTTCGGATTCGGACAGAAACCCGGGTGAACACTGCACACCACGGTGGTCGTTTGGATTATTTCGGGACTTTCAAAGTGTGTTTTTTTCAGCCGTAAACCCCGGGGAGTCAGGTCGAAACGAATCCGACAAAAGGAGCGTCTAGTCCGGTATGAAACTCCGCCCAGCGCCGCAGGGGGAGGAACTCCGGGGGAAAACATGAGGACAAAGGCGGAGGATGAAACCAGAGACAGCGGATAAAACTCCAGACAA
Source organism: Gadopsis marmoratus (assembly GCA_036023855.1). NCBI lineage: Eukaryota > Metazoa > Chordata > Actinopteri > Centrarchiformes > Percichthyidae > Gadopsis > Gadopsis marmoratus. The sequence goes on from JAVQJF010057068.1 coordinate 24,290, forward strand.
ACCCGCTTACAACCTACTTTATATGTACAATCATTTTTATTATGTAGTTTAAACACGCATCCCATCACAACAATGTGATCCTTCTCCGTAAAGCTACTTTAACCTGGTCCAGGTCCAGGTCCAGGTCCAGATGCTGAACCGACGCGGAGACAAGAGTACTGGGGCCCGGGGACCCGGCGGCCAGCCGCCGACAGAGATGCTGCTCCGAGCGGAAGAACCAAAGTGTGCAGGAAGTCATCCGGTCTGCCCTCTGCCCGCTGCCCGGGTCTCCCTCCCCGGGTCTCCCTCCCCGGCCTGTCGCGGTGCTGATCAGCGGCTCGGAGCCCGCAGCCACATGACATCCTGCCCGCTGACAGCGCACCGTCTGCCGGGTCCCCTCCCTCAGAGAGCTGTGCAGTGAGGGCTGATCACGGATCAATCAATACACTGTTCGATACCCCCTCCCGGGGGGGGGGGGGATTAAATACAGTTTCTATAGAAACTTTACTTTTGCTTTTTTATGAACTTTGTCCCAAAATGATTTTTGTAAAAACCCTGTCCAATGGGAACAGCCAGTTTGGCTGCTGGGTGACTGTCCGCCTCACTGGCGCCACCTGCCGGCCGGGATGATCAGAGGAGTTGACTCAATCAAATTCCCTTAACCATTAATTAACCCTTAATATCTGAATAACAGCTGATTCGGAGTCAGTGTTTGCAGCCTTCTTTTGTCCTTTATCTGAAAAACCAAACCCCTTAATTTGAAAAGTCCTTAATGAACACAAGCAGTAGTTTAAGGGCTTCTGACTTCCTCCTTAATCTCCCAACAAATCCATGAGTGATGAGTTTAAGGGGAACACTCAAACACTGCAACACTTTAAGATGTATTCACTTTTAAAATACCGTAAAGTGTTGCAGTGCATTCAGTCTCACCTTTAATTCCATTAAAATATATATAATAAGGGGACATTAATGGCATCTCCAGGTGAAAATTTCAATTCTAATCAAAATGTTGACTTTTTAACATCATTGTAATTTAAATAATTAATTGTCCTCATCACGACTCACCATCAGTGTTTTCCCCGAGTGTCTCTCAGCTGTGGTGAGTTCACCTGGACTGAACAGCTGCTGTAAAGGACTCATTTAGAAACTGTCCTGTTTCTGAAGAACTCTTTTCATCAAAGCCTCTGAAACTGTTCCAACCCACAGAGAAGGCCCGCCCTCCCCCAATATACTAGCCGCACGATTGGACACCCGTACATTGATTGACAGGTCTGTCAGTGCAGAAAACAAACCTGACTTATTAATATTTTCTGATGCTGTTAAATGTACATGAACACAAAGACAACAAGATATTTTCAGTTTGGATCCTGATATTTTAAATACTAATATCATCTTCGATTGGTGGGGAAAAACCTTTAAATATTATCGCTGCCGTGTTTGAGCAGCTCTCAGGTACGACGAGCGCAGTTACAACGTTTCAGCAGTTTTCATGGAAACACAAATGATCACCAAATACACGTTTTCCATAATGCACCTTTAACCCTTAAAGTGCTGAGGTGTATAAATTACGAGGCCCGGCCCCCGGCCCCTGGCCCCCGGCCCCCGGTCCCCGGCCCCCGGTCCCCGGCCCCGGTCCCCTGGCCTCGGGCCCCGATCCCTGGCCCCCGCCCCCGGCCCCGGTCCCCGACCCCGGTCCCCGGCCCCCTGGCCTCAGACGTCAGGGAGCGACTGCTGACTCTATCAGATCATGTTTCACAATAAAAGTACATAAGAACAAAAACAACAAAACACCTTCAGTCTACAGAAAACATATATTTTCCCTTTAACAACATTTTAATGAACAGTTTTATTCGGTCCCTCCTCCTGACAAACTTGAAATAAATACACGTTAAACTTCAGTTTCACCATCCAGGACTCCGAGCAGCAGCTGTCCCTCCTGATGAGGCCGGTCCAGATTAATCAGTAAAACACTACATGACCACCCTGCATTCACCAGAGAAAAGCAATGGAGACGTTACCACATAATTACAACATTCATCTCATAATTGTGAGACAACAAGATTACATGAACATGATTTTATAATAAAGGGGAAAGATGCTAATTAGCAGAAGCTACGTCATAATTACAAGAAACGTCTTCTTTGTTCTTTGGTGAATCGAAGCTGCTTCCAGCTCTGTAACTTAAAGGAACAGCCCGACCGTTTGAGAAATCCTTTGGTTTGTCCCATGAGATCAGCTGTGTTTTATTGAAGGTACAGTTACAAGCTAGGCTAGTAGCTTCCCCCCTGCAGCCATCTCTGTACCGGACCCACAGATATGAAACTGATCCCCCTGAAAGACGGGACTCTGTAGGAGACGGAGAGCCAAAGGATTAAAATGTCAGACTGTTCCTTTAAAATACAAATTCACACGATGATTCAGAAACGGAATTTAAAGTTTGTAGCTCAGTTTCAGTGTAAAACTGAAAAAACAGAATTCCATTTTCAGTGTTAACATCAGCTCATTTTACTGATTAATAATAATTTATCAACTTTCAAAAACAATGTGTGGACACAACTTTAAACTAATCTAAACTAACTAGCTACAGCGCAGACATGTTTATATCCTCAGAGTCCTTAGCTAACGTGTTGGTTAGCCGCCATGCTAGCCAGAATGAGTCCATTATTGTATTCAAGGATGAAATCTAATGGTGCGTCTCAGTAATAGTTTAACAAGCCATCATCCGCTTTCAAAGTTCAGCTACATCTGACACAAGGATCCATGGAAAACACACTAAATGCTTCACCAACATTACAACATTTGATTTGAAACACATGGCTGTCAGTTAGCAGGAGCATGTTAGCATTCATAACGGTAGTTTGTAACGTGTTGGATGAAATGTGTCTTCTGTGTTTGATAGATTGTTACGCTGCTTCTCATTGATTAGTTGGTGATGAAACACTGACCGGCTGGTTGGTTACAGGCTGTTACAGCCTCTGCAGACACGCATGCTGGACAGGAACGACAGAAATAAGATGTCTACACGCTGCAGGCTTGGCTGTGGTGACCCGTCTCACTCAAAGTCAACATGTAAATCAGACTTTTTAGAGTCTTGGTGCTAAGCTAGGCTAACACATGCTGGATCTGTCACTGTGCTGAGACGACGAGGACACAGGAGTGATGGAAATGTTGGACTGTCTGATCTAAACCCTCTCTGGTCTTAATGAGACAGATCACTTTCATCACAGGAAGTCTCCACTGATCAACACCATCAGTTGGTTAGGACCCACTGATGTTTAACACACAATCACTTCATAACAACAGTCCCTTCAAATATTCTTAAGTAATTCATAACCCACCACTGGAAACAGTTGAATCAGCTGGAGACCCTTTAAGAGGAACTTTCCCCTTAATTTACAGGTTCATATAAAAACGTGGTGATTATTAATAGTTTATGAAATATTAAGGTTTTTGTTAAGGACCCCTTAAGATTGGTTTTTAATTTGTATTATTATCAGTCACGTTTGAAATACCTTAATTACATACTAATCATTGAAAAGATGAAGTCTGGAAGATGTTTGGTGGATTGCGGGCGAGTTAAAGTTTTCCAGGCGTCGCCTGAACAAGGAAATCTACAAACGTCCACCGAGTGACACACTGATATTCAAGTTTAATTGTTTTAAAAAGTTAAGTTGACCGCTGGGTCTTTGTATTGGTGAGGATCAAGTCTCTGATCTTACATCTCCTACAGCAATGCACTCTGGGAGTCGTAGCCAACGCCTCCTCTACACTTATTAGTTTCTTCACTTTATGACAGAAAAGTGCCGCTGGACGAACATGAGACGACAACATGGAGACGTGACTCAGGAGCTGCACAGACACACAGGTTACAGGTGCGTACAGTGTGAACACAGGCTCAGAGTAAATACAGGCAGAGCCTACAGAGATCTGAGAGAAGGAAAGTCACACTGATGAAAACTACAATCAAATCAGGATAAAAAGGGTCGCTGCAGGACTCACCTGACACACAAGAACCTGTACCGGGGTCAGGCTGACCCTCATACTGTTCTATTCTCATTTTGTCACATACCTCAAACACACGCAGATTCTGAGACCAGATGAAATCAGTCCGGCTCTGTTGGACACACGAAGCAGGAGGTAGCAGGCATGCTGGCTCCGAGAAGGTCCTGGGTTTGGATCCACGTTGGCCTCATGTCTGTGTGGGTTCCATGCAGGTTAAATGACAACTGTCTGTATGTGTGTAAAGCTTTGATCATGATTCTTCTTCTATACAAACTGCAGCCGTACGTGTTGGACACACGCGCACTACAAAATAAGATGGCGACCTCCTGGCAGCAAGAAACGGTTACAGAGAACAGGCCCGGGGGAGGGGAATACATTACGTACAAACAGAGCGCTAAACACACAGATCCTCTCGGACTCTGGTAGACGACAATATCATGTTTGTCACATGGACCCATGTGACAAACATGAAGCGAGCTACAGACTCTGTCCTGGTGAACCTCAGACGCCCAGTGTGAGCTGGGAGGGGCTGCAGCCCCCCAGGACCCAGTTCCCTCTACACAAGGCGACCCAGGACCTCTCTGAAGGTGAAGGTTGTCTGCCTCCTAAATCTGCGGGATGCTTCACTCATTAAAGTTGTGCTTCTCTTCTGTATTTTACTTTCTTCTCTTGTGTTTCTGTGTTATTGGCTGTTGGCGTGATAAGCTGCTCCGCCAGCAGAGGGCGGCGCTGGTTCGATGGTCAATGCTTATCCAATCAGATTCAGATATGACTAACCTCTGACCTCTGACCTTTGGCGTGTCAGCAGTGTGTGTTTTCCTTCTCTAGACTCCGTTGCTACGGCCCATCCGGGTCTGCATGCTGGGTTGCTATGGTAACACTGTTAGGCAGGATAATAAAGTCTATTTACATCGAGGACCTCATTAGCTGAGGCTTGGTTTAGTTTGTTTGTCCCTATTGGCCAGTAGCTGGTTACTGACTGGCTAACTCCGCCCACTGTCACCTGTGTGACCTCAGCAGGTGGGCGGGGCTTGTGCTGCTTGTGTCAATCATAGAGGTTGTAAACGAAGGACATGGGGAAGACGCCTTTCCTCTCCGGCTGACCCTCGATGTGTCCGATCTGAGAAAACATGATGAGATGACAGCAGATTATCAGGTTATAGATTATCAGATGAACATGCTGACAGTTCGTTCTTCAGACCAGGTCACATGATCAGGGAACGCTTTCATCTGCACACAGGTTTCTTCAGGTCCCACCGTCTGGTTAGACCAGTTAGCTTTTTCCTGCATGTTCCCTTCTGGTCTAGACTTGTGCTGTTAATAATAATAGCAGCAGCGATGAACCTGAGTGCTACCTACCCACCACTCCTGGTCCTCCTCTCCAGTGACGATGATGACTTCTCCTTCGGCGAAGGTCAGTTCATCCTCGTTATCAGCCTGACAGTCATAGATGGTTTTCACCCGCCGGATTTTACTCCTCACCTGGAACATGCAGAGAAATCAAACAAAGTAAAGGCCCCCGTGTTCACTTCATCTGTAATCTGAGATCCTGAGAAAACACTGGAGTTTTTAAAAGAACCCTCACAGAGTTGATTTTGCGCGGCAGAGGGACGGGCATCTTCACGACACCAGGCGGGGAATCATCAACATCTTCACATGCCGGTCGGGGTGACATCTCCCCCGGCTGGACAGAAGACTGGCTCTCTGCCAGCTTAGATCCCTGCGTCTCCATAGCAACAGGGGCGGGGCCAAGCCTGTCACAGACTGGCGGTTTGGGGGGAAGGTCTGTGATCTGGGGTTTGGGTGGGAGGTCTTTGAGGAGGGGTTTTGGGGGGAGGTCAGACAGGTGAGGTTTGGGGGGGAGGTCGGTCAGCTGGGGCTTCTCTGCCAATGGGGCTCTCTGAGCGGAGTCCACCAGGGTGACGGGGGGTTTAGGGGAGGCGTCACTGAAGGGAGGAGACTTCTGGGGGTCCGACTGGGAAGAGGAGGAAGGTTTGTGGAGGAGGTCTGGAGGCGGGCTGGGCTTGTCCACAGAGGGGAGGTGGATGGTGTCGATCTTCCTTAAAGCCACTGAGAGGTGAAAGACAAAACAACTTAGGACTGAACAGGTTTAATATCCACAGGGAGGAGGGCCATAATTTATCATCGTGGTCACTTTTGATTGGTTGCCAATTTTCAAGGGTCTAATGTAATTTGAGCTGGTCTGAGGCCAGACGGCAGAGACCTGACAGTAGAAGAAGAAGAGAGGAACAGTTTTTGTGGAGTTTTTTCCCTGGAGGTTCTGCCTGCGTCTAAGTTCAGTGCACAGCTGTTTAAAAGAGACGAGGACCGGAGTGAGCGGACGACGCTGCAGGGAAGAGTGGAGCAGTGGTAGGAAGCCCGGGAGGTAAAGCCTGCCGCTGAAACACAGCTGAAAATTGGTTGTCTCACCTTTCTGAGGTAGTTTGGGTAGAACTCTGGGTCCCAGTGTGGACTTGGTGTTACTGGAGGTCGTGCTACAGAAGATCAGGAGAGGTCCACAGTTTGTACTCATACTCATTATACTTTTAGCTATTTACTTGAGCTTAGCTGCTCACTGTATTTCTGAACCAGAGTATTTCATGAGTAAAAATACCTCTGCTGCTGCTGGATTCCCTCAAACTTGTTGGTCCTGTTTCCAGCTGGGGGGGTTAACTCACTTCCTGTGTGAACACAATTAGATTTTCACCATGGGAACGATGGCTGATGGCTTGTGGATTGTGCAGCGTCACAGAGGTACTGCAGTCTTACCTTTACCACCGAGTCCCTGCAGGACTGGGCTGGGGGGGTCGGACAGGGTGCGCTTGTGTCCAGGTGGAGGGGGAGGTGGTCTCTTCTTCAGGGTGGAGCTTCCTCCTCCTGCAGCCCCACTGAGTGGTAGGGAGGTGGGCGGGCCGCCGGCGGGTCCTGAGGGAGAAATCAATCAGTGATTTAACAGAAATACATCACATACGTTAGATTTAATTGTTCCTTGATTAACAGTGAGATGGATTTACTCATTAACCCCAAGGAAAAACATGCAAGAAGAACAGACTGCTCTCCTGCCCTGTCCTTGAGCAAGACAGGGCAGAGCACTTGCACTGAAGGCTGACCACTGGGAAAAAGGCAGACGACAAATTCCTCCGTGGGATGTAGTGCATGCATGTGTGTGATACATATATCCTTCATGTGTGTATGTGTGGTAATAAAAGACCTCAGGGTCTATGTGTTTGCTTTGCTTTGCTTTAAAACGGAAAACATCCTTTTTAAAAGTTTACCATGGGACCACTTAAACCTCCCTATGGATCTGACAAACTGCCTTAGAGACCTCTGGAAGAACCCTAAGAAACCTCCTTTAAATGTCCTGGAACCGAAAAGACTCCTGGTCCTGAAAACCTCATCACAGATCTCAGGATAGCCCTGGAGAGGCTTTCTGAAATGCTAAATTTCCTGGACCCTCAAGGCCTTTTGGACAACCTTCAGAAACATCTGGAAAACCCTCAAAATCTACTGAACCACCTTCAAGAACTGTTGGAGGCGCTAAAATCTCAGAATCCTCTGGACCTTTGAAAATTATTTCTGGCAACTGGTCTACGCTACAGGAGCTGACCTTTCCCCTGGCTCCTGGCAGCCGGTGAAGTGTCGAGCCCGGGGGAAGGGGGATTGTCGGAGGAAGTGCTGTAGACAGGGTTGGCAAACGCCCCGTAGGAAAGACGCTGCTTGTCCCTGTGAGGAGGAATGAAGGAGGCCGGCAAAGAGAGCTTCTCCTGAGAGGAAACACTGGAGGACGGACAGAAGCTCTGAGGACGGAGCGAACGCTCCTTCTTCACCGGACTGGGCTGCAAGATGACATAAGAGACAAAAAAGGAGGAAGCAGGAGGCCTTTAACACTGTCAAACAAAAACCAGTTGATTCATTGTTCCTTGGCTTGCTCAGTGTTACCTTGTCGTCCAGTTCGTCGTCGCTCTCATCCAGTTCATCCAGTCTGAGGTTCCAGTCATATTCAACATGAACATGAGGGTTAAACCTGCCAGAAACCGCCTCCACCAACTGGGAGGCAGAGAGTTCATTGTTAATGTTCTTACCTTCACCCTCTTCTTATTGAGAAGAACAGGGACTTAGTTCTGGGTTACTGACCAGGAGGTTCTGAATTCAGTGACACTGAGGTTACTGTTAAAATACATCTTTACTGTAAGAACTTACAGTGGGAGTCAATTCAACCGTTTCTCTATTGGTCGAGTCCCTTGACTGAATGATTAAATTAAAGTAAGGAATAACACCCAAAACCTGTAATGGAGGATTCAGAAGCTAAGAATCACCTGACACGAATCGCTGCGTTCACCATAGGTGCCTGCTTACTAACAGTTAACAACTGCCAGCCAATCAGAATCGAGAATTCTCTGTGGACATAGTGGACATTGACATGTTGTTGATTGGCTGTAGTCATGTTTCCTACCGGTTCTTCACACTGAGAGATCTTCAGTCTGCGTGCAATGTCCAGTGGCGTCTCTCCGCTCTGGTTGGCTGAGAAGACACAGGACAGGAAACAGGCAGCTTGTAATAACACAATGACTGAGCTTGGCTAGTGGTTTGTCCCTGCTTCCAATCTTTGTGCTGAACACGTCCTGGACCTCTCTCTGACCTGGACCTGGACCTCTCTCTGACCTGGACCTGGACCTCTCTCTGACCTGGACCTTTCCTCTCTGATTTGGACCTTTCCTCTCTGACCTGGACCTCTCTCTCTGACCTGGACCTCTCTCTGACCTGGACCTGGACCTCTCTCTGACCTGGACCTCTCTCTCTGACCTGGACCTCTCTCTGACCTGGACCTCTCTCTGACCTGGACCTGGACCTCTCTCTGACCTGGACCTGGACCTCTCTCTGACCTGGACCTCTCTCTCTGACCTGGACCTGGACCTCTCTCTGACCTGGACC